>JAPMOQ010018920.1:7590489-7626490 GCA_026543055.1 Argiope trifasciata
AAATTTTCATTCCTTTTTTAATACACTTATTTAATATTAGTTAATTCTTTATAAATGAAAAATGAATGCATTTTACACTTATTATGTTTGCTTCATGATGAAATTAAGAAAAATATCAAAACAGATTCGCAGGTATGAAAAAAGAACAAGTTTACACAATTTAATGACGCTTGTTGTTGCATATTTTCTAAATTTTAGCTATTGATTGTAAAATTAGAATCTACTTTGTTGCAAAATTAGATGAAGTTAAGGCTCCCTCTTATTTAAAATTACTCCCTAAAAAAAGAGATTTAATTGAAAAGTTTCATTATATATTTAATAAATTCGATTATAAAATATAGCTGCTATATATTAACTATGGGTTTTAAAATGTATCATAATACTTAAAAAAAATATTCTGTGTATAATGAAAATTAAACCTTTTATTGCACATCTATAATTTCTTTTAAAGATTCACTCTTAGTAATACCATCTTCTCGTTTGCTGCAGAATTCACTATTTAGCTCCATAACTGCAAGATTTGCCATTAGGAAAGCTTACTTTTATTTTCAAGTGTTTTTTTTTCTTCTTTATTTTAGATTATCGAAAATCATTAAGATCTTGACTCTTAAAGGTTTTTTTAATGATTTTTTTAGAAAGTTTATCGAATTCTTTAGTGTGAATTTAATAGTGGTTGCTCTTAGGAGAAAGAATTTCTGTTTTCTTATCAGCTGTTAGTGCTAAGTGATTTTGTTCAGATTCTCACCCTAGCTCCATGCATTTCTGTTTTTCCTTAGAGCATGGGAAGCGATTCTCCTTTCTTAAAGCAATTATCAGTTCTTGCCATTCATAGATTTCACTTTTAGATTCATGCAGTTATGAAGACGTCTATATTAAGATTAGAAATTATTTGTTTCACTTAGAATGATTTGTTTCACTCTAAAATACTCATTTATAATGGAATATCATGAACTTAGAGCATAAAATCTCATTTTAATGTGCTTCGCAACTATAAAAAAGCCTTTTTATGTACTTGATTTTTACATTTTCATGTAGGCTTCATTTATTATTGTTATTGTTATTATTATTATACAAAACTTCCAATTTTTTGAGTAGTTTTCTTGAAGCAACTTTGTATTTTTTAAGGATATTTTCTGTACTTTTTAACAAGAAAAGAAACTGAGTAATTGTTTATTTAAAACTTGTAAATTTATAGAATTAAGTTTCAAAGAGCATTTATTTTTGAAAATGACGAAACTTTTCTACACGTATCTATAAAAATGTGTAGTTTTAACTTAAACAATGAAATCCACTCCCATCTTGATGCATTGCAGACGATTTTCCTAAAAACGAACTGTTTTTTTTCTTCTCAAAATAAATATTTTGATGCATTTCTGAAAACGGAATGTGTTGGGGGAAATACTACCGGATGCTTCGTCTTTTAAAAAGAATGAGTGGTTGAGAAACAAAATAAACAACAATTTTCTATTGCGACATTTCCAAATAATTAGCTCAGTTCCAGAACAGTGAACTATAATGTACATGCTCTAAAGCGCCATTTTTAGTTGAATTAAAAAAAATTAAAATTTTAATTATTATTGCTATGGTTTCCGAATATCTATCTGTAAATAGATAATGAAATGATATTACATAAAATGAAAAAGCTATCTGAATAAATAAAAAAATATCTTGACAAAAAATCTCTTATATCTCTTTGCTTTATAGTGAATTTCATGGAGTTTTCTGCAATCTGCCGAAAATACAAAAATTTGATTGCTTAAACTATTGTTCTTTTTCCAATTACTGTTTTTTTTAAAAATATATCTCAAATGATGTCCTTCCCTGATGAAAAATATTCATAGAGATTTTTATTTGTATTTTTGTAAAACCACTCATTTATGAATAGTATATACTCAATGGTTAATTTCTGAATGGCTAATATATGTATATATATTTTCTACATGATTTTTTAAAATAAAGTAGATAATTATAATCTATGTTGTTTAACTTAATAAGTATATACAGCACTGTGCAAGTTAATTGGGGCAAACTCAATTTCTTTTTTTGTAAATTTCTTCATTTCTCGGGAATTTTCTTCCCCGAACCAGTTTCCAACTGCATTTTCTTACAGAAAAAAGTTGTTCTTAACTAGCCTAAACTGCTTTGATCATGTAATCATCATGCAGAACATTTTACTATCAACTGTGTTTCAGATGTTTTGGAAAAGGCCGGTTGTGCAAATTGTCTTGTTCTAATACATGTTAAAAATGTATATCATTCCCTGGAAAAAGTCTAGAATTGGTACCCTCAGTCAGTACACTTAAGGCCTTATCACACGGTGAAATTTTGCCAGCATTTTTCCGTTTCTACCCTCAAAAACCGGTCAAGCAAGTTTCATAATCGACAACTTTTTCGAACGAGTTCGAAAATGTCGTCGAAATATTGTCCGCAAACGAAATTTAACCAATCGTGCGAAAGTTTGAAGTGCGACGTCACTTTCCTTGTCGTTTGCTGACGGAAAGGGCCGAAGATATTTTGCCGTGTGATAAGGCCTTTAAATGACAGAAAGGGATATTGCCTCAGCGATTGGAGTTAGAAAATCTAGTGTTTCCAGGATAATTAATCAAAAAATTAATTTTGGAACTCGTTCTCCAAAAACAAAAGAGTAAATATGGATGTAAACACAATACAACACTTAGGACACACAAATTTATAGTACAAAATAGTAAAATGCATCCTCGCAAAACATTAATTAGAATTATTAGCTACTGGTGTGAGCGTTGATTCATCAACAATGCGACGAAAGATTATTGAAGCAGGGAGATGGGCAAGAACACCAGTCAAGAAACAGTTGTTAACACTTGTAATGAAGAGGAAACATTTGTATTGAACCAAGAAATATCAATCCTGGACTGATAAAGACTGGAATAAGGCCTTATTCGGAGTCAAAACATTTTTTTTTCTGTGCAAAACGATTCATTCAACATTTGTCAGACGAAGTGCTGGAGAACCATTAGAGCAACAAATCAAACTGTTAAGCACCCTCAGAAGAAGCTGTTTAGGGGTTATTTTACCTCTGGAGAACTTCGTAGATTAGTACCAGTTGAAGGAATGATGAACTCTAAAAAAAACAAAAAACATTTCAATATTAGAAGAAAAAATTGTGCCTCTGATGTAAATGTTTGCTGATGGTGTTGGTGTCTTTCATCAAGGTCTTGCTCTATACCATAATTCCAAGCTGGTAAAGAATTTTTTTCAAGAAAAGATATTAACTAGTTTGGATTGCCTTGGTTATTCTAGCGATGAATTAAAAATAAAATGGATTTCTACACTAAGAGAAATATAATTGAGAATGTTATAAAAGTTTGGTTACATGTTGATAACATCAAAAACGTATGTAGTAAATTAAGGGAATCCATGCTAAAACGTGTTCAGGATCTCATTAAATCTATAGAAGGACATATTTACTACAAGATTGCTATACCATTCAGGTAAGTGAGCCAATACTAATTAAACAACATTGATGAAACTTTTTGTGTTTGTCCCAATTAATTTGCACAAAAAACAATTTGAGCAAATTAATTGAGTTTGTCCAAATTTATAAAAAAAATTGCAAAATTGAATTAAAAAAATCTTTTATTCTATTAATCATTGCAATAAAATATTAACATTTAACACATTAACTTTTTAGAAGTCTTGTGTGATGGAGTTATGAATTTTTAAATAAGTTAATTTGAGACGATTTGACCATTTCAGTGATATCTTTAGCATTCAACATATAGGTTAACCTTAAAATGGCGAAATGCAAAGATTAAGTTTGGTCCCAAAAGAGTGGAACGTTTTTCTTTTTTTTTTTTTCCAAAGATATTAGTATGTTAAGAATATGATTAATTGCACCAGGGGGTTACATAAAACTTAATACTTCATTTTCTGAGAAGTGCATTTAATGATTCAAAACAACATATAATATAAATATTTTTACTATATAAAATTTTTTTCCTAAACATTAAATATAAATACATGCATATCTTGAACGGTTTAGAAGTTAATTATTTGACCACATAAGATTGGAAATCCTATTCAGAATTTCTGTGTATTTTGATCTGATGAATTGTAGAATTTATGAACTGGAATTCCGTAATAATATTATAATATGAAACCAGAGAGTATGATCTCGTCGAAACTTTCTCACGTACACTCAAATAAAAATTTTATCGCCTTCCACCTTTAAATATTATGGACATCGAGTATAATTATGGATGGTATGGGAGCTCAAATTTTTATTTTCTCACAAGATATTTGCATTTCGTAGTATAATAAGAGAAATTGATCCTTGTACATTAATTACATGCCACTGGCAAATCTTAATTAAGGCATATCACTCTTTGATGTGAATCTAGCGATTTTTGAAGAATTTTTTTTTTCTTGGAGATTAGATTCTGGTTCACAATTAATACACAAGTATCAGGAAATCGAATATTTATTTTGGACCTTTACCGATACCTTTTTTTGGCAGTTCAAAACAAAAAATTGAATTCGAACAATAGTCATAATCTCACGATCACATGAAAAATTTCGTTTATTAAAACAATTGCTTTTGTATGTATGAGAAAGTGCAGGTCCACAGATGGTAAACCTTTTGTGAGATGTTATTCAAATTTGATAAGAATCTACGCTCTAGATTCTAAAGATAAAACTAAATTTAGTTTACCTAAATTATTATTTGTTTACATGCATACTAAAAAACGAACTGACTGACATCAACCTCTTAAGGAATTACTCTCTAATATTTGTTACGCTTCTAAATTTTAGATGCTAAAACTCGTATACCAAATGGTATCGATTTAGCTCTTTATATTTTGTTGTTATCATGCTTATTTAAACACGAACAATCGGACAGATTGTCTTTTTCTGAATGTATTTTATTTAAATTTGATTGAAATCTACAAATTTAATTTCAATGCCATATACAAAATTTCATCCATCTAGCTCAAAACGTTTATGAGTTTTCATGTTCAAATTATTCCAAATAATGTATTATTTGGTTAAAATTATGGAGATGTTATATTATGTTAATATTAAAATTATTTCAAATCAGTTATGGTTTGAAATGTGGAGACATGATCTCGAATTCGATTTTTTTTAATGACCGCAGTGCCTTCTTTTATATGCATTTTTTTTCAAGATTTCTAATGATTCATTAAATTGCATAGCTATACGATAACGGTGCTTGATTATTGTATGCTGATACCATTTTCCGAAATTATTTCCTGAGACAGTGACATAGATGTTACAAATAAAATCATTTGTGTAGAGCGTCATTAATTGTCTTTTGACAAACGCAGCCATCGTCTTAACTGAAAGTTCTCTTTGTAATTCGCATGCGGCACTTACTTTTGGTTATTCCTGTAGTTGTTCGTCATTCATTGAAGTTTCATATTCCTCCAAGAGTTATGTAACAGACTTTCTTGAAGTGGAGAAAAAGAAACGCGAAGGAAAGAATCATTTATTAACTTGTCATCATCTATCACTCAGGGTTAAGTCCAAAAGTCGAAAAGAGAAATTTTTAACCGTCTAACGTTTCGATGTATTTTGGCAACTACTCTACGTTGGGAATTTATGAACATGTAAAGCTACGAGTAAAAATGATATCTATTTAAATCCTGGGAAAGTCCATTATCTTGCATTCATTGTGGGAAAAAAATATCTCATTTTAATTATATTCTTAGCAGTTTTTACTTTCTTTTATACGAAGTATGTAATGAAAAGGTATTACAATCATTGAAAAAGAAATTGAACTCGTGATTTGGATGAATCTCCACGCTTTAGAACTCCGAGTCCAAAATTACATTTTTAGCATTATGTCTGCATGCCTGTGAACACGATACCCGCGATAACTCGAAAACGCTGTGAGCTAGATGAATGAAATTTGGTACATTGACTTATGATCAAATTTTCAAATATTTATTCAATTTTGAACGAAATCCTTTTACAGAGTGTCTGGTTTTTCGAGTACAAAAGAATTCGATAACAATAAAACAAAAGGAGTTTTGAACCCTAGATATATGTTCATATGTTTAGCAACTAGTTCACGTACATATATTTAGCACTTAAAATACGGTTTCTTTTGAAATGTTGAACCAGTATGCCAGTCTGTACTTTAGTATGCATATAAACGCAATGATTCATAAGAGCAATGTCTTATTGAAATTCTGTATGTTGTCTTATGGCTACACCTATAGTTCCGTGTCAAATTTTGATATCAGTTTTTCCAAAATACACATTCTCACAATAAATTCTGTAAAATGTTAGATACACGTCAGAGATCAATATTTTGCAACTATTATTTATCAATATCATGCAAGGCATTCACGGGCTTACCCAAGGTCCTGAATTTTATGTGGGAGAAGGGCGACAAAATGTTTACTGGAGAGCATGCAGCAGATTTAAGAAGCTAAATCATGCTGATTAAATCTTGATCTAATGATTTTCATTCTTTTTAATTTTTCTGGTCTGAAGAAACTAAATATTCACACTTAGAAAGATTTTTTTCTTTCCAGTTTGGTACAGTCTGAAATCAAATTCGTAGATTTCTATCAAATTTTGAATAAAATGCATTTAGAGAGAGCTTGTCTATCCGGCTGTCTGAATATAATTTAACATAATATTGTAAAACAAAGGGAGCAGGTAGAATAAAAACTGACTCACAAGTTTAAAATCTGAAGTGCAGACACTTATTAAATTTGGAACGAAATCTGCCAAAATGTTGATTGCCTGTCGGTCTCTGCTTACGGAAGCATATAAACTCAAACAGGTCATCATTCAAATACATTAAATTTGATTTGTATGGTTTGTTTATGTAATTATAATTCTATGTAAAATTTTATCTTCAATCGATAAAAATAAAAATATGCTCTAAATACATATTCTGTACTATAAGTATCTTTATGTATTAACCGTATCATAACGATTAGTTGCTCTTTCGTAATCATAGTTTGTCAATGTCATGAAAATAAATTCAAGTGTATTTTTTAAAGAGTATGCGGGAAAATTTCTCAGTGAAGGGGAACCATTCTCTCTGATTTTCTGTATTAATTGACAATTTGACATTCTACAGATTAGTTATAGCGGATCCAAACTTATTATTATTATTTTGATCACGAGTAACCATAGTATTCGAGTAAATTATCTAAGAATGTTAGTTATTATGTTTGAAAATGTCTTGAAGGAAAAATCCAGCCTTTAAATTTAAAAAAATCTTAAGCGACAAATTTTAACTCTTAATGCTTAACAACGTTGCGTTTACACTTTAATACTTCAATATCTTTTATTATGCGACTCTATATAGCAGCAACCTAATAATAATTCGCTTTGTATTTAGTTGCATAAGTATGAAGATGCATTTTCAAGCATTGCATAAATATAAAGATTTTTCTACTAAAATGTGTGGAAATAATATGTCTTTTGGCGCATTGTAGAAAACACAGTTTGACCTTAGAGCTGCAAAAACTTGGCATAGATATACTTTAAAAGGTAGACAAATGTATCTGGTAGAAATTTTTTGAGAAACTTTAATAATTTTAAAATTAATAAGGTTTTGGTAGAGATACATATATACTGCTACATATATATATAACATGTAGCAGCATTAGCGTTCTATAAATACAATTATAATTTTTTTTTAAATTTTAATCTTGTTCGAATATGAAATAGTTTTTTAGTTCCGTGTCCGTAATTAGTTTCGTTTTTCTCTTATATTGCTAATTTATATAGATATATATAGTTACGAACCTGTAACTTTGCCCGGGTGTCGGATTAGTGATCCAGAACTTGGCGACTTTAGAGACAAAATGGATAATACCTGAAACAGTGGGAGTTTTCTCGATCTATCTATTAGGAACGGAGATACGTCCAGATACGCCCTGATTGGACCAAGAGCTTCTAGCCACGCCGCCCAGGAATTATGAAAGGCTTGCACTCTCAAGCTAGGTAGTCATTGCTCTACGAAGCCAAGATGTTTGAAATGCGGATCAGAACATCAAACTAGAGAATGTAGCATTAAAGAAAAAATAGAAAAACCTAAATGCATTAATTGTGAACAGGAAGGCCATAGAGCTTCCTATAAAGGATGCCCAAAATTCCCCAAACCAGCTGAAAACCATCAAAATAGATCAAATAATTTCAATTCTAATTATGTCAGACATAATACCTCGTATGCCAGAATAACTAATCCAAATCCCCCCCAAGCACCCCAATCCAATAATTTTAAATTACCAGAATTTGTAAATCACCAAACCCCAAATCAACAAAACTCTAATATACCTTTTACTGATTTTACCGAAATGATGGCAGCCCTAAACGAACTCAGACAAATTTTTAATTTGTTCCCCAATCTGTTTAATGCTCTAAAGGAGATGAAAAATGAACCCAACCCCATGAATAAATTGTTTATACTTGTTAACGCTATGGCAAATGTCTCTGCTAACTAAGCAAACTCTTCTAAAATACTAAATAAAAATTTTCCTTAACGCAGTTTAAATAGTATCACCTCAATAGCTCCCAATAGCCAATAGTATAGTAGCTCTCAACCCGATAGCCACGCCTCTCTTCCAGTACTCTTCAGAGTTCCTAGCAGTCACGTTCAGTTACCATCGCCAGGACATTTGAAGCTTTCTCCCAGGTCCGGAGGTAGCCCAGCACGGGCGGGAACTCCGTTAACTGTACAATCTCGCTAGGTAGTCATATAGTAGACCTGAATTGAGATTTTATTTTTACGGTATCAGAAAGGGAAACAATATTATCACAAAAGACCTCATACAGTATCAAATGCATTACGCAGACATTAAAATTTATAATAATGCTATGATGAAATGAGATCCACTTCTGTGAGAAATGTTCTTGTGCATAATAAACAGAGTGTGTGTGTATGTGTAAAGCTATTAAAATAATACGACTGTAATGTTTACCACAAATTTATATTTAAAATATTTTGTTGGAGGAATAATGAACATCAAGTTGTGCATAAAATATTTTATTTAAATCAAATATAAAAATAGTACTGCCGAATCATTTGGTCGCCAATTAAAGCTTGTAAAAAATGAGGTTTTTTCTTTACAGATTAAGAAATCGAATTATATATATATATATATATGGCGCTTAACGATATTTCATCTAATGAATTCTGCAAAAACTTGTTTTAAATGTAAAGGATTTGAAGACAGTCGCTTTGTATCCAATTATAAAGTCCAAAGAGTCTCTTTAAGCCCGACTTTGTGCCACATTTTAAATTAAGGCAGATGTTTCAACAGTTGAAATGGATTTAAAGTGGCTCTCCCTCTGGTATGGGAGTTCGTGACATTAAACTAATATGTCGAGGGGGGGGGGAATGCTCAATTCAAGTAGAATCATCACCCGCAACAAATTCTTCATGTTTAATTAATTATGCAGCAGACTAGAGGGAGGGGGGAGATTTGGGTAAGGACTACATTAGAAGAATCCCCGAGGAAATTTTCCTAATGGTCTTTGGCAACCCCTGGTGTGCATTCCTTTCATTTTTAAAAGGAAGGAAGCGTTAGAATGGTTTTGGAGAGGAAAGCGATTAGTGATTTGTTCTGCAGCTTTTTGTTCCTTTTCAAATAGTTTTTACCGAAATCTTTTATTCCTCGGACTAATTCGTTGCAGTTAAAATTAATTGTGCATGAAGGGGCTAGTGGTCAGGCGCTGGAACAATTTTAAAATCATTCTTGAAAATATTGGTGGAAATCGAATTTGTCATTATCAGTGTTACTTTTATAGGTTTGTTAGCTTATAATTTTATTTTTATACTAACCACCTTTGGCGATCGATTAGTACGCTGGGAATGTTGGTTGTATTTAAATGCAATTTATTTATTTATGCACAGCTCAATATTTATGGTTTCTTCTGCAAAGGATTTTAACTTTCCTATGAAGATTTAATTTGCAAATTTATGATATAGAATAATTTTATACTTATTTTGGTCTTTTAGTTTGAACCTTCATACTGAATTCGTTATATATCACATTATGAAAAAAGTAACTATCCACATTATCTAATATATGTACAAAGTAATTATAAAAAATAAATAATCCGGCAAATGAGACCATAACTATCACACCGTTCATAGGAACAAAATAAAGTTTTGATTCAAGGTTTTTTTTATGTATGCTCTCAAAAATCATACTAAAAACAGCACTGAAGATCTAGAAATTATGGTTACAGTGGCAAAATTCAAAACTTTCAAATGGTAACAGCAACCTTTTTTATTGGATTGTGCTCTCCATAGCCATAAACAATAAATAGCGTTGTAGCATGAAAATCATCGGAGTAAAATGATAAGAAAAAAAAATAACCAGTACCAGCAGCAAAAATAACCAGTACCAGTAAAATAACCAGTATTTATTTTGTTTCAAAAATTTTTTACTTGGTCTGTTTCGACCACAACACTTTGCATGCGGCAGATGGTGCACACAATACTTTTCTCTTTTCTTTTTACTCTATCTATCGCTGCTGATTAACATGGTATATATGCTTTTCCATTGCAATTGTTTGTTTTTTGCTATGGAGAACACTAACACATTCCAGGTTAAAAGAGTTGGTGTTGGTTTATCAGAAATGGAGTGTTTATAATAACAATAATAAACTGTTTTTATGCTATTTATTTTTATTTTTAAATGAAACTTTTATATTACAGTAAAGTTTAATTATATTATATGCAATAAATAGTTTAAAAAAATAATTGCAAATACTAAATTTATGAAAATTATTTATTCCTAAATGAAGCTTTTATATTATAATAAAATATGTAATAAATAGTTGACATAATACATAATTGGAAATGATAAATTCCTGAAATTTAAATTTTTATTCGTAAATGCAATTTTTGTTCTACAATAAAGTATAATTATGTTATATGTACTAAATAGTTGGCAGTAATACTTAATTGCAAATTCCTGAAAATAACCACTTCTCGTTTAAATATTTACTTGAGATTCGTAGTTAGCATCTGGTAATTGTTGCCCCTATATACGTACAAATTTAAGGAAGAGGGTTGCTAAAATTTATATATGTGTGCGTGCAATGTAAAATAATGATTTGAAGACGTTGATGTATAAGAATTTTTACTCTTCATTACTTCAAAGAAATAATCCAATTTTTTATTATTGTCTGGATATTTTTGTCCAAGTCATGGTGAGGGCTGAGTAGCTTAGTGAATGGAAAGACAGAAAGCAGGATTCATTCGTACATATATATTTTTTAGGAATTTACATTTTCATCGTTTTGATACTATAGAAAATAAATGTATCCATTTTGAACATTTAAAAGTTCTGTAAAAACTATACTTTCAAGAAATGTAATGTATCAGTAATATGTAATATAATAGCATGTAACATACTCGTAGTGTGAAATTTAAATAATTTAAAATTCCTAATCTAAATTGTTTATTTTTTATGATTTATAAAAAGCGTAAGTTATATTTAATAATTGTATTATGCCACTGAATGTTCCTCGTTACATGACATTGAAAACTTTCTTCGTATTTGAAAGAAAAATGATAAGCCTTTTTTTTTTTTTTTGTTCCTACTCGAATTGTTATACATCTGTGCCCCTAATACTGAATTCAAATTGCGGTGAGACATTTTTAAACATTATATAAAGCAGCTCCTTTTAGTGTTGACGAAACTGTACACTTGAGGGGGATCACTTGACACACACACACACAAAATAAAGAAAGAAAGAGAGAAACTTTTGGGAAAGAATGGAGAAAGTAGATTGTTTAAAAACTAGTCTTACTTTTTTTAATTTATGTATTATTTATTTAAATATTATTTTTTATAAAAGTATTATTTACTTTAAACATTTAGAGTAAATAATACTTTTCGCATTCCAGTATATGAAAGGTAGAGAGAAAATTTTGCTGTTATTAAAAGTCCAATTTAAGATTTTGATAAATTTCCACATTTTAGTTCTCTTTCAATATTTAAATACGATTTTTATTTAAATTATGTTTATGTGCTAACATGATAACTTAAAAACTCAATAAGTTAGTAGAACAAAATTTTGTACATGGTTTTGAAGATTAATATAGAACGTGGGATGAAATCCACCAATGAAAAATCTATCTATTCTTGTATGTCTATGTGGATCCTAATTATTAAAATATATAGAGTTAAAAAATGAAATTTGCCTTTATTTATTGGATTTGTAGATTTGTTTCAGGTTTGGGGTCAGATCAATAAACGCGCCGTATTATGGTATGGAACGATAAAAATGAGGAATAGAATTATCTCGTTGGTTTCAATTATTGCGTCGAATTTATAAGTGTATTCTAAAAATTTTAATTAATAGAATCTGTCTAAATGCCAAGCAGCCAAGTGTTCTGATTCACATAATTGGAAGATTGCAAAATCTTACTTGATCTATTTTGGATTTTAAATAATTTAAACCTTGCATGTGGTAATTCTACAATTTATTATTATTTTTTACCTGTCGAATAGGGTCAGTACAATAATTAATCACTTTAATCGTTAAACCGAAAAGGTTAAATAATGAGCATTAATTCATTAACCTAATATTAATCTTACCCTTTTTTATGGTAATATTATAAATATTAAACATAAGAGATCTTTTTATACCTGGCTTCATTATGCTTTACCCTATTCGTTCTGATCATTTGATGATAAAATTCTTGGGCCAGTCATTTTCTGTTGTAATCTAAATGGGAGATCAATTGATTTCCGCTTTTAACAGAATGAAAATGTGTCATTTTTTAGTTTTTGTGTAGATGTATTGATTTATTTTCTTTCTTGTTTTTTACGGCAGCCTCAAGGATGGAACGCATTATTAATTATATCACATTTCCCTTTCGTGGTGGACATTTTGTTCTGAGCATGTTAATGAATATGAAAATGAATGAAGCAGAATACTTCTTTCTTTCTCAGCTAGAAATTAATCATTGTATGAATTTTTAGTCTAGTTTTCATTTGCAAGTATTGAACATGCAACTAAAAAAATCTCGTAACTTTTAATTTAAATATTAATGATGTTGAAAACTTCCTTCTAGATTGGAAAACACAATTTCATATTTAAAAAACCCCTAATTTGAAAAATAGGCATGTAGATTTTTTTTTCCCAATCTGATCATGACCCCATAGCTAAGTTTTAAATCGTTAAAAATAGGTGCATATTGCCAGTATGAAAAACAATTTAAATGGCTATATTTTACCTTTTTGAGACAATAAATTTATATTTTTAAAAATGGTGTCTTAATTTTTATGCCGTCTGACTCTAGTGGCCATATTAATTCAGAAAATCATATTATTAATTATATATTTCTAATATTTTAAACAGAAAAAGTTCATTTCTCTGTGACTAAATAGACCCTGAATAAAAAACTATTTCAAATATCCTGATTTTTACTAAACGGAAATGTATCTAATAAACCATGGTCTGGGGAGGAAAAGGGAACGTGTATTACTTACTTTAACAGTTATACAGTGGTTCATTTTTAGGACAGCTGAATTGCTGCATTCTCTGAAGTTATTTTTAAAAGTTTTCTTTTTTTGTCGAATTTTCTTGTCTTCCCATTTTGGTACTTCTATAGAATGAAAAATGTCATCCAGCGAGAGAAACACAGTTCGACGTGTTTATCATGCAGTTCAGGAAAGCCTACGCAGTACACAATAAACGATTAATTTGAGGAGAAAAGCAACTCCTCTCCCCCCCCCTTCGAATTTTGAGGCACAAGAGCTGCAGCCAAAACAAACTTGATTTGGAGTGTTGATGATTTTTTTCCCCACCCTATTCAAATTCCGCCTTTGTGTTTCAATTCCCATTCCCCCTGTCTCTCTCATTGGATATTTATTAACTTAGATTTTAATTTTTGTTGCATCGACTGAACACATTTGCTATTAAATATTCATTTTCTGTCGTTAGAAATAGATGTTAGGGAAAAAGGTGGGTGAGTAATTTTCTAAAATATTATTCAGAAGAATATATTTATGAGAGGTCCGTTATCATTAAATATTATATGTAAAATAAGGTGAATTTTGCAGATAATTTGTTGCATATCTTATTTAATTTTCATTTTTAGAGCGGCATTATTGGACTGCTTGGAGAAGATCGAATTGTGTGTAGGGAATAAGACTTCCAGTGTCTTTATGTTGTGATTTCAACATTCACAAACTGTGCAATTGACAAAACTACAAAGAATTTATATTATATTCTTGCTAGTTGTTATATTTGAAATGCAACAAACGGCATTTTAAATTTGAAGATAAACATTTAAAACTATTTATGAATAACTTAGCTTTAAAAAATCATAATCCTAAATAATAATAAATATTTTCCAGCATTGTTAATTTTTAAGCTGACAAATTGCCACTGGCGCTGTTTAGCATGCCTTTATGTGTATAATTAATGAAATTTTATATTGTCTTGGCTGAATATAGTAAAACTGTTTTGGTTCAAAAGCAATTTTGAACCATTTTTTTAAGAACTTTTTTCTCGTACCATTCTGTGAGGAGATAAAGTTTAGTATAAGTTGGGGGTCACATTGAAAGCAACATGGAATCGATTAATCTGTAGATATTCTTTCAAAATAACACTTTACTTTCACAAAATATTCTGATCTTAAACAGCAACAAAAGGTGACATCTCTTGGTTCAGAAACCTATTAACCCACTATGCATTCAGTCGATTTTTCATTGTCACAAAGCAATATCTGGATGTCACGCCATGCATGTCCGATGTGTCGCTACCATAGCAACCAAATAAACTTTATTGTCTTCTATCATAAACAATTCATGCATAACATTACAGAATCAATATTAAAAGATATTTTTCTGAACCGGATTGGCAGTCTTCAGTCTTCGACTTGTCGGAAGTATAACATAAATCTCTAGCTACTTTACTCTAAATGGGAGGGGTAGCAGCTTTGTGTGATGGTCATTGCATGTGTTGCGTTAATGTTCAGAGTACAACTGTAAATAAGAGAAGGTCATGCATTTCATTTGTAATAAAATTCGTGTTTTAATCTATGGACAAAGTTAGGTTAAGCACATTGGCAGGCGTGTTTTTACTCTGGCTTTTTTAGTTATATTAATTTCACGCTATTTCTCTACAAGCTTTATAATATTGAACCATGATCAGATAATGACGACATCATCTGAGCTAGCAACACCATGGCCAAAAATAACAATCTTAGTGCTTCAGAATAACACGTTGTTGTAACTGAACTATAGCTTTTTGAAAATATTAGTCATTTAAATCAGTTATTTAAATGATGTAAACAGAAGTTGAAACAGCCACAAAACTTGATTAAATAATGTACATTTTATATTAAAAAATTTCAAAATTTTGTGCTACATTTAATTACTAAATAAATTGCAGTCTTTTCCATTGAATATATGTGTATTAATTTTTACGTAATGATATAGCTTTTAAAAATGAAACGAAACATCGATTTGAAAATCACTTTCCATAGTTAATGCTTAATTCCTTATTACGTAGATTATTGCATGGCGATCTAAAATTGTAGAAGTTTAGCTGTTCAAATATAAGTTAACACCTTAACTACAAATTGAAGATAGCTGAATGGATAAAATTCAGTGCACAGATTTGTCATCTATAGTATAAACACCTTCCAAATTTTGAACGAAATCTAATAAGGACTTGAGCATCTGTCAGTCTATTCTTTCAGAAATATGTAAACTCATTAATTGGTAAACGAATTGACTTAAATGTATCAAATTTGGTATAGGATTTTGTGACTACAACTTTAATTTTTTCTCAAATTTTTGTTGCGACCTGTTGTGAAAACGAGTCCAAAACAAAACTTCGATTTTTGAATAGTATTAATACCGGGGATTAACCGTCAAATAACTCAACAAGCATTACATAATAGATTCAATAAAATGCTAAATTTACACCAAAAGTTTATATTTAATATCAATTGTCATGCAAGATGTTCTCTGGCATGGCAAGTCTATTAGAGAATATACGAGAAAGTTTTAGGGAAAATACTCTCGCTGGGACTTTTTATGAATAGGCTTTTCCTCTTAAGATTTCGTATTATTAATAAATAATTAATTAGTCTGTTGACTTCAGTTCAGATAATTGTAGTTAGTCAGGTAACCTGTGAAAAATTATATATCTTAGAGTATTCTTTACAATTATTATAATAGTTTCTAGAACTTTCCTTAAATTTTTATATTTAGTGTGAAAATTATTAGATTTTTTAATACTTTCATACACTCTAGTTTTAATGACTGATCTTAAAATTGTTGTGAAAAACTAAAATTTATTGAAACTAGAGCAAATATTATACTGATCTACAGATTTAGATTAATTATCTAAGAAGAATGCCTTCTTGATTCCACTCTTTAAAAGAAATCGAGCTCGGTTCGATTCATTGCTATCGATTTCTTGAAGGCCATTATTTTAAAGTAAAGGTCTTTTATGTTGAATGCTTTCGGATCTGTCAATATCAGATGGTCCATACTGCTTTGTTCCGAATGAACTATTTATTTATCTATTCTATTATTAGACATTCAGATTTATCTTTTAAAAAAGTTTTAACTTATAGATCTAAGGAGGTGCAAATGGCTTTGGAGAAGACTTATGCCGTCTCTACACATTGCATAATTTTAAATAATTTACATATTTACACATATATTTATTTTTTCCCCCATCATATATTTGTGGGCTTGAAGCCTGTGATGAATGGAAAAATATTTTTCTAGCTTTTTCGCTTTTTGCGACCATGCGTTAACTAGAATTTGCGAATAATAGTCCTACTTCTAGCTTTAGTTTGACATTCATATAAGTTCCATTTAAGAAAAAATTTCACATATGCAAAAAGTTTGAAGAAAGTACAAAAAATTACCGATCTAACTTATTACTAATACAGTTATTATATTAACTTATACAGTTTCATGTTCAAATATTCCGATGGGATATTGTATCTTTGATATCAAATTAAATCAACGTAATATTGTTGGGAAGAAGTTGATAGCTTTTTTCCGAATTATATTTCGCAACATACTCATGAAACACACACACACACAAACTAAACAACAAAAAAAAAACTAATTTTTTTTTATTTAAAAAAATGGAGCATTACTAAAGTTTCTTTATTTGTAATTATTAAATTTGTCTTATAACTGGTTGTAAAATTGAATATGGCTGCCCAATTTAAACGTAATGATTGTGCATATATTTATTTAGGAAACATTATTTGCTCATGATTCCTAAATTTTAATTTGACCGTTTCTTAATTAGAGATTGACACAGAGAGTATTTAATTTTGCATTATACTCCTTCAGAGGAAATGATTTCTATTTTTGTGATATGTTTCACCGGCGGTTATTAAAAATAATTAATCCGGAACATTGCGTTTCATTTTTTGAATTTAAAAAAATCTGTGCATTGTTGAATTTGTGTTGTAATTATTAATGCCCAATAAAATATTTTTTTCTTATTTGAATTATGAAATATAGAAGCAAAAAGAAGTATATTTTTCGTGATTAATTATTTAATGAATTACTATTAACTATATGAAATACCACGCGAAATTTTTGTACAAAATTTCAAAACTGTTTAAAAAGGAAATAATTCATATATGTATGGATGTATGTATGTATGTATGTAAGTACGCACGTACCAAATGCAACTAACATAAAACGATCATACATACATACGTACGTATGTATGTATGATCGTTTTATGTTAGTTGCATTTGGTTCAGGCAAAAAAGGCCAATTTACTTTTTCATTTTCTTGTCAGTCCTTGCCTTCCTTGTGGTAATAATTCCTCAACGTTGGCTAGTTTTGTATTTCGATTCGTTAAATAGAAGAGAATACGCTTTGAAACATTTTTCTTTTACCAATTCGATCTAAACTTTAAATAGATAATTTTGGTTTTAAAACCAGTCGTCAAATTTCATTAATTAGCTTGTTCCAATTATCTAAGTAGAAGAATTCCAGAAGTAGTTTTCCGATATCAGTGAGATGCTAAACATGTTAATTTATGAAAATCTGGCTGTAAAATGTTTTCGTCGAGTACAATCTATATTTTTTAATTTTATATGCAAGAAAGTAAAGTCAAACCAACTGTGTAAACTTGAGTTTTTTTTAGATATAAAAATTATCTAGTATCTGAACATCTTTGATAGTATTAGGATTAGTGGTTTTCCATGTAGACAGATTATGCAGCTGTCTAGGGTTTCTAGGTTAAGAATGGGTCGCGAACAAATCAATTAAAAGCTTATTTCCCATCCTGACAAATAAATAAATATGTGGGAAATACAAAAATACTGAACACAATATCAAAATAATATTTACATACTGAAATATGATTGATCGAATTCATAAATATTTCATTTCGTTCATTAATTATCAAAATAATATATTTGGTTCATAACATTGTATCCAACGTGAATATTGTGCATTCTAGAATAACAATAGATAAATGAAATACAATTATATTCATGAAGTTAATAAAACTAAACATAATAATTTAAATACATCCCTAACATATAAAAAATATTCTGAAATGTGAAATTAAACTGACTGTCTCATTAACAAATAATATAATTTTTTTTAAAATTTACTTCCTACTTATTTTCTTATATTATTTGTTTATATCTTATATTATTTATGATCGGGTTTCGTGTCAGTAATCTCAGAACTTGGCATCAATTTGGCGACTTTGTGATGCGGATTTGTGACTGTTACGACGAAATAGTAATTAATGGAAAAATTTAATTAATGAACTAATACTTGAAAAAAAACCTGTATTAACATAAAATGTCATCCACTACAAGTTTTTAAAAAATGTATTTGAACTTGAGTAAATGAATAAAAAGTGTTTTATTAACGATTGAACGAAGATATATGTATCTATAACTATACTTATAAAAAAGATCAATGTGTGTGTGTTAGCTCTCTACAGGCCAGGCGGTTGAACCTACAGCTACCAAATTTGGTACATGTATACCTTGGAGGTCAGGAATGTGCACCTCGGCGCCCCTTTTTTCGAATTTTTAATTAGAATTTCAGTTAATTGAAATTAAGCGAAATTTCGACGCTTTTCTGCTATAACTAACGAAAATATCATCGCACAAAGTTGATTTTTACATCAAATTAAAAATTAAAAAAATTAATTTCTAATGGAATCAGCGTTTTAACATATAACTTAAGCTTCTATTTGTAATGAATTTTTAAAGTAATATTTTAGTTATATTTTTCAACAATATATTTCGGACAAGACAATCAAATTTAATCTGCACGAGCACGTTACGAATGAGAGGGAAAATATAAATTAATATGTTGCCATCAGATTGACAAAAACTCTAATTGAAAATAAATAATTATTGCAAATTAAGCATATAAAAGTGTAATTTTCAGTACGTGTCTGTATGAAAGGAGATAAATGTTTTTCTAAAAGGAAAATAGAAAGAAATATTTTTGGGACTTTTTCAATATTATTAATTAAATAAATCAGCTTTATTTAAGACAAACCTGATTTCATAAACATATTTTTTCAATTCTAGGTCCAACGGCTAAAACTGTAATAGAAATGCATCTATAAAAATGGTCTAGATGAAGAAAATAACTACATAGAGTGTAAAATGGGTTTATAAAGGCTTTAAAAAATGAAAGTTTATTTTTTATATAAAAACAGATAAACTTTAATCAGCTCGAACTCTAAAACTGACTGATTCATGAGTATTTGAAAATCGCTATTCAGTAAAAATGAGTAATTTTAAACCACTTTATAGACCATTCCAAAGATGATACCCCAATCAAGGCCCAGGATTTTTCAAGACTGACTGGCCTAAGAATAAAAATGTTGAATATTCGAAACATTTCTATTCAAAACTTCATAAGTCGATCAAATTTGATAGCAGAAGATAGAAACCTTCATTTATTTACTTGAGAGTAGAAGTCAAGAATATTTCGTAAGATATGATTCCTTAGAACTATAATATGTATAAAATTTTTTCATAATTTTAAAATTATGTGTATGGACTAAAATAAAATTAAATATTATTCTCATTATTAGAAATCTTTTTGAAAGTAAGACTAAAATCAGAATTTTATGATGAATCTAAGTAATTTTTGTTGAATAATTCTTGAAATATAACATAAAGTACTGTAATTATTCAGTTGTACAAATAATGATTTTCTTTTACTTATATTTTAAAAAAATGTTTAGTTTCGGTTTAAAAAAATTGTATCAGTTTGCAGTTTAATCATTTCCACTTCAATTTAAAGTTGAAATTTTGCGAGAGTTGACAAATAATCAGAGACATATATTACATTACGGGCTTAGGTCCTTTATAACTGAATTATATGACTATCAAATGTTGAACCTTAAAAATTTTTTGATGAAGTAGCTATTAAAAGGCAAGATACATAAAGTATTTAATTGAAAATGTCATTACATAAAGAATTTAACTGATAATTTTAAATAGCAGTGAGAATGGCGAACCAGCTGGTTGGCAGTGGCTACTCGTAAATAAATAAATATACGGAGAGTGTTAACTAATAGTAGGAATTGAAAAAAGAGGAAGAATCATAATGTATACTGCTATGGCCACAAAATATCCAAATCCGTCTGTGGAGCCTCATTTCGGCAATACGATAAAGGAAATAATTTGCTCCTGGCTTCTGTTCAAATTGATTTATAATATGAAGATCTCCATCTTCTATCTACTTTTATTTGTTGCTACAAAAGCGTTATCTGCCGGGTTTATCTAGCTCACTGTTTAGTCTCCAAAGAAAGGCATTGCTGCGGCGAAATATGTTAAAGTGACGTCAGTTTTTTCATCATAGGTCAGTCCGTCAAGTGACGTCTAGGGCTGATAAAGTGGTTTCGTCTCATGCATTTCCCACATCAATTTTTTTTCCAGGACAGGTCATAGGTTAACGATAATGCAGTGGTTTCGTTGTTAAGTAATGCTGCATTTTTTTCTCTTTTCTTTTTCTTCTTATTGGGTTCTTCTTTATTTCGACAGCCAAGTCGAAGAGGCGGAACTCACTTCCAAAGCCTAAACTTCCTTTTCCTGGCCGGATAAAATCTAATTTAATTAGTGGATTAGTTACAGGCGGATTTCTTAAAACAACTGTGCATGTTTTTAAGATTGTTAATTTGTATTCTGTTTCTTAAGTTTTTTTCCACCTTGATTAAATTATTTATGGTTAATTGGGAAGTAATTACTAATGCAAAGTTTATCATGATGTCGTTATTCAACTTGACGCATAAAAAATTAAATTTTTAACATTCATTTTATATTCGATTTTCGTTTAAAATTGGGCAATTTTTTACTAAATTTTCAGTTTGTTTTTATTTTGTTAATTAAGAGTTTTGCTTTATATCTGTTCAGCCAAAATAAAATCCTTTCCCCCCCATTTTTTTAAAGCGTGCCCCTAGCATGTATTTTGGCTTTATAGATATTTTTTCAATCTTTTTTAAGCAAATATTAAATATATAACTGTTTTCGAACGTAATATAATTATTTAAAATAAATACAACTTTCAAAAAATTCATCGCAAACGTAGTTATATATCTTAAAAATTAATTCTTAACTGATGTATAAGGAAATTACATATTGTATAAAATGGAGACAGAAGTGAAATATCGATGACATCTATTATAAACTAGCTGCCCCGACACGCTTCATTCTGTCAAAAGTTATTGGCCATTCCCCATCCATTAGAAAATAAAAATAAATAAAACGAATTTCAGAGTGATCGCTTTGATTTATTGGTTTAATGTCTCAATTACAAACAATGATTACTTACAAAAATAAGTTTTCTATTTTGTAAATTTCAGGAATAATGTAATATTTTCATTGTACTGCTTTATGGTACACGATATTTTTTGATTACTTGGGGGGTAAACGAATAAAGCCGACAGTTTTCCTACGCGGAACCAGCCACACACAACTGTTCATGAGAGAAGCATGGGTTTTCGTGATTGATGCTGCAAACACTCAATGACTTAACCTGGAATTTATTTATGGTTATAGCGACTGCAAGCCACACCGGAAATTGCAGTTGTTTGAATTCAAATGGTACGTCAGTTGGTACCATTGGCTATTAAAACCATTGGCTAAATTCAGGCTATTAAAACATCTTACCCCTATTTTTCCCCTTAAAAATGGTTGCTTCGATCACATTATTCATTAATATTTTTACTGCTAGCCGTGTGCCGTTACGCATAATTGACGACATCATCTTGATTAATTGTGCAATCAACTGATTTGTATGTCCCTTGGTATGAAAGTTGACATGAAATTGTCCCTTGTAATATTTGTTGCTTAAAATGAAGTCATTTGGAAACAGTTGTTATATTTTTGTATATTTGTAAGGAAATGTATGAAATACATTCCAGTCCATAAAACCAATGAGTACAATGGCCCTGGTGGTGGAACTAACGGCATTAATTTCACTTTGTCATTTGCGCAACACAATACATTAATGTATTTCAATGCTTTACAATGTGGGCAAACTTATAGATCCATCAGCAATGTATTGGATGGAACAGTAGTGAATTGAAATATCGTACATGAAAGTCGCTTATGAAATACTGAAAGCATCTTGAAAACGACTCGTTGTACATGATTGTAATATCCTAATCTTTTCCATTTCATTTCGCTCTTCCCTTTGCTGTCTTGATCGTTTAGATTGAAAATTAGCCTGGTTTGTAGCTTTTCGAGTTCTTCTACCCAAATTGATGCGCCCGCGTCTTACAGACGTCATAGTTCCAAACATAAAAACATTGAATAAATAAATACATAATTGGTTTTTTAGAGAAAAAAATTAAAAAAATCCAAGAAAAGGTCATGCACAGGAAATAATATAATAATTGTTGTAATTTAGATGACACGTACGGTGGCCAGTAATATTATTTTATTTGATGACACGCAACGCTCCCCCCTTTCCTCCTCATTTTTTTTCAAACTTTTTTTTTGGTAGTCAGTCACAGGTAATACCTATACAGCCTAATCGATTTGAAGGCATTCCAAAGACAATCCAAACGCGCAGCGACTATTTTGTTTTGGCTGACGGCAAATGTTTGACAGCTGGGAGCAGATGTTGTAGTTTACTCTGTGGTTTCTGTTGGAAAAGGTGGTATTTTTTCTTTCCATAAGAACCTTGCTTAATCATTAACGAAAACATGAAAGCAAAAGTTAGCCGAGTTTTGCGCTTAGTACCATATTTGGCGATTTATTTTTATTTATATAGGTAAGGCAATCCTTGCGCATCCAATATTACGTAAATTACGAAGTAAAATATTTTCACTCCGCAAACGTCGTTTGGTACCCCATGCCGTACGGTGATTCTCCATCCTCCTGATGCCTACTTTAACCCGTCTGAATTTGTCGGTCGAATTCGCCAACACCCTGTATATATACTAACTTGTCGGGTTGTTTTTTAATGTAGCAGGGTTTCATAGAAAGGAAGGCTCTTTTACATACAGCTCTGATGGATTTTTATTGTTTTTTGTTGTTGTTGTTGTTGCTCTATGGAAAAAGAAAGTTGGTATTTTTATTGTTTTCCTCGCAATTTTTGCGTTTTTTCTTTCTGTAAGAATCTTACTTATAGCTTAACGAAAATATGAAAACAAAAGTTAGGTGAATTGGTCGAGCTGTTCTCGAGTTTTGCGCTTAGAAACACGTTTGGTGATTCACTTTTATTTATATAGATGTATTAAAAAATATATTAACGTTTACCAGCGATAAATGTTTGTGTTTATTTTGCATCCTAACACTACTTTTGGATTCTTCTATATTTTATTAAACTCTTTATTAAATAAGCATTGTATTGAATTCAAAAATATTTTTTTTCAAATAAGCGTTAGATCTAATCGACATTTTAAAATCAATTTTTAACTTCATATAACTGCAAAAAGTTCTAAAATATATTGTTTCTGTCTCATTTATTTATATTTTAAGTTTTGTTGGTACTGGATTTTGATGTAAATTTTCTGAAATTACCTTACAGTGAATTGTAAAATTTTGCTATTATATTTTCATTTACTTTTATATATTCACTTTTTAATATTAGTAATGTTAGTTAATTAGTCACTTTAATTATTAGTTTAGTTTTTAACTTTTCCTTTATCGCTATGTTTTAGAAATATATTTTTAGTGATGATTATTGGTGCCAAAACTGAATAATACCAATATTTCAATTTGGCAACGAATTGGGAATTTCGTAAATAAAAAATATCACTTTCGATCACTAATGAAAAAAATATTCAATGAATATAATTCGATTTCACGCTTCATTCGATGTTCATAATCAAAAGGCATGTCTAACGACAATTAAAGTATTATTTTAAATTTAGCTCTTTCCTGCATACTCATAAATCATACAAAATGAGAAATGCATAGTTAGTATTTAAGACTGTTTTCAATTTTATAATAATTTTAAATTTTAACAAATATTTGTTTATTGCTGTTGTGACTTATGGCACTTTACAAGTCCGCTGGCAATTATTTCTCAGCGATTTAAGTCGAGTGAGTGTCTCTTATTTTTTTAGTAGCACTCCCTAGGACCAAGAGTACGACTTAGCTAGTTCATTCGTCGCATTCGCTTGCACAATTTTTTACAAGAGGGCATATTCACACATCCCACTGATAGAACAGAAGAACAACCATGCCCGAACCGGGACTCGAACCCAAGACGCCCAGATAACGGGGAAGAGTTGTTACGCCTATGCTAGGTAGCCGGCTTTATTTTATTTATTATGAAGTAAATACTTAAGAAAATAATTTTAAATTAATCCGTAATAATGCAAATTACTAATTAAAATTCTGATTATATGTCTTTATTTATATGCCGTATTACGTCTATCCTTTAATTAGAATATAACTACTGCTTTGCTGCATTTTGCTACAACTTTACCTATTTTCTCTTCAGATAGATTATTCTATTACAGGAATGACCACACTTTTGGGATCCGTGGTCTACTCCACATTTAAAAAATCGAAGGTGGTCTACCAATGGCAGAGCTAAATTAATGTAACATACATGTTTGTATATTTATTTTCGGTAACAAGAATAAATGGTAAATTATCTAATTCTTCCAAAAAAATATTAATATTTACAAAATAAAAATTTACTGACGAAAATAATCAAAGTATTCATATATCAAAAATTGACCATCCTATTCACTTCTTTTAGTTTAAATTTCATTCATTAATTCTATGTCAAAAATTAAATTGTTAATATTTGAGGTCATTATCGGGATGGTCGCGCAGACTACCTAAAATGTCTTCACGGTCGACTGGTCGACCGCGGTCAACGTCTTGGCCACCCCTGTTCTATCATATAGAACACTTTTGAGCAGTATATAATTTTAGTGAAGAAACACTTTTTGAAGTTTACTTTTGAAAAATA
Source organism: Argiope trifasciata (assembly GCA_026543055.1). Taxonomy (NCBI): domain Eukaryota; kingdom Metazoa; phylum Arthropoda; class Arachnida; order Araneae; family Araneidae; genus Argiope; species Argiope trifasciata. Next base: position 7,615,899 of record JAPMOQ010018920.1, read on the forward strand.
CAGTGTGTTGTTTTTTTTATCAGTGAATTTTGTTTTCTTTTGAGTATATTCAGGTGTATTTCATTCGAATTTGGGGACAAAAAAAAATGGACACATTCAATCTGAGCCAAGTTATCGAAATTCTGAACTGTCTTGACTAATTTGAAATGTCTGGTTCATCATTATCAATCCACAGTGGTCGCTGATGCTGACACATTTCAGAAACTTCACAACTTTCGTAGTTTGCCCAATAACTTGCTCCTCTTTATGTAATATTTTATCTGATTTCATGAACCTACTTATGGTAATAGTTGATACTTCTGACATTTTGCAATTGTGGCTTAAAATAACCATCTGGTAATGGTGCGGAAAACATTAAAATAAATCGAAAAATCGATCAATACCATGGAAAAAAAATACGCACGGAAGTCATCAAATCGTTCAGCATTTAAGAGCAAAAAATAAAAAAAACGAAAGAAAAATAAGATATTTTTTATTTGTAGACAGAATCGATTTTTGGGCAATAAACGAAAACTGAGTTTTAACGTGCATATTATTAACAACCCCATCAGACTTTTTTTTTTAAACATTTTTTTACCACGTCTTAATTTGCGACATTTTGAAATTAGAGCATTTTTTTTAACTGGATGTTAATGAAAATATGTTTTTTTGCTTCAGTTTTTTGCTGTCGATTTCTGCGTAATTGCTAGGTGAGAATTTAAAATCTCATTTTCGATTATACCGTGGGGGTGGGAGGGAGTGACCTCATCGGTTTTCGGAATCTCTATATGTTGTTGTCGCTTTTCTTTTTTTCTTCTTTACTTCTCGTTCTTTTTTTCATTATTACGCTTTATGATGTCAAGGGTTTGAAATTTCTAATTTAAATTAAAGGAAGAATGCCCGAAAAGCTTAATTTGTTATTTGTCAGTTATTATTTCGTATTTCCTGATATATAATTTGTATGCAGTGTTCTCTCTTCTAACAAAAGTAAATAATTAAGAATTATTATTTTTTTCTTAGGAATTTTTTAATGAATTTAGAAGAAAACTAAGTTTGCTTTGGTAATATATTGTGATTGATTTTCATTAATCTATACTTATAATAAAGCTCAATGTGTGTGTGTGTGTTGGCGCTCTACATGCCAGACCGTTGGACCTACATCTACCAAATTTGGTGCATGTATATCTTGGAGGTCGGGAATGTGCACCTTTGAGCCCTTTTTTCGAATTTTTAATTAGAATTTGAATTAATTAAAATTTATGCAAAATTTCGACGTTTTAATTTATAACGTAAGCTTCTATTTTAAACGAATTTTTAAAGAAATATTTTAACCATCTTTTTAATACGTGACTGGATAAAATAAAAGAATGCCGGAAGTTCGAATAAAAACACTATCATCTCAAAATAAATCTAAAGAAATGCAACTTTTAGCACGTGACTGGATAAAATAAAAGAAATATAAAATGTGATATTTTCTTAAAAAATAAATGCAAAGCAACGGATTCCATGATCGTTTGCAATATTTAAATCATTAATTGAATAAATTATCTTTATTTATACAGGATATGCATTCAAATTCCTTTCCAATGGCCAATTTGTAAAATATTATTAATAGGCATATATATTGTTTAATACTATTAATTTGATCTAAATGAAGTAAATAATTACATTTTATGTAGTTTGAGTCAAACAATACATCTATGAATAATGATTTTTAGATTTCTTCATACTTTGCTCTGTGGGCCATATTTTACAAAATATTTTTATTAATATTTTAAATAAAAGTTGCTACATCAATCAGTCTTCAAAATCAATCTATAAAACTGACTGATTTATTAAATTAAAGAATATTATTAGGAAAACGCATTCTTTTAGAACTTTAAATCCATCATCTTAAAGAAAATATTAATTTCAGGCCAATCAATGCTTGGAGTTACTTCAAGGCTAATGAATATGTGATTTAATTGAAAATTTTAGAACCCATTACTCATGGCGAACCAGCTGGTCGCCAAAGGCGGCTAGTCAATAATAACAACAGAGAAAAACAGCTATTGTCTGTTATATATTTGTATATATTCCGCGCTTCTGCACATGCTCCAGTTTTCAAAATTGGAGTAAAATGATAGATGGGGGAGGATATGTATATTTTCCAAGCAATATGGTAACTTTATACAGTTTTGAAATATTTTTTAAAAAATAATACAACTCAAAAATCAAAACGAAAAAGATTTGCAAAATGGAAAACATACTTAGAAAGTACTCTGGAAATGCGTTCCTATTCATTGCGTATCACCAGTCTGTGGATTAAAATGGTCAAAAAGTGATATGCACAGGCATCTAACTGAAAGTGATGATATTTAATCAAACCTCGGCATGCTATTTTACATAGTGTGTGTGTTGCTCAGAAGATACTTTTGAAATTTTAACTTCGCTTTATTTCATCTCTGAAGGCATAATTTGTACAGGTTTAAAAAAAACTGTAATAAATGCGTCTCAGTACATTTCGACACAAGAACAAAAGAGGGAGAAAATTTTCCCTTCATTAATTTTAATAAAATAATTTTTTTTCAAAAAAAAAAATGTAACTTGCTTAGACCAGTTCCAGCTTGAAGGTTTGAATCATTACTATCTGCTATAGTTATAAAATGAGGCTATTCAAGTTTATACCCATCAAAATTATTGATATTGCGTGATAATAGAAATATTTACATTTGCTAATTTCGTTCACAAACAAAAGAGAGAGAGAGAGAAAAGAGTACTGCAACAAAAAATATTTTTTAAACATTTTATATTCATATACCCCATATTTTCATTTACACCCGTCGCAATAATACTACTAATAAAAAAATTGCATTTTTATGATATGTTCTGTGATAAAATAAAAAAAAATATGTATGTGATTCTTAGAAAAAGGTAATTGCTTTAAAAAGTACTTTAATAATTATTATATGTTATTCAGGAATTAAAATAAGACTTTTGGAATTTTAAGATTGTCTCATTTTTGTTAATTTTGTATAAAATTATGATCATAATAATACACTAAGCTGATTATCATATTTTGTCACAAATGGAACAATGAAATTATGTGGCCTAAATGTAATATTTATTTGATTGTCATTAATGCATCAATTCGGAATTTATTATATTAGCGTTATTTCTTCAACGATGTTTTAAAAGTTTTTCTGTTTTTTTAAATCTTATATTTTTTTTATACAATAAATCTTATTTTTTTTTTAAATTTTAGTCAATTTTGTTTTATATCCTTGTGTATGCATTTTTTTTATGTTTCTATTTTTTGTCTAATATTCGAGCAATCACAATATCAATTTTCTTTTATGTTTCTCCTGCTACGTAAAAAAAGGACGGTTGGTAATAAATTCTATATTTTTTATAATAACCAAACATCTTCATATACTATTTCTATAATTTTTTTATTAATGCATTCTGTCAACTCGCGCCAAATCAATTTTAGATTAATCCTGCTTGATGTATCGGTTTTGTAATTTATGTAGTAATAGATTCTTTCTGCTCACGCGATAGGTGGGTTATGCAGCTCCTTTTAACAGGTATACTTTTGAATCAGACCAGACGACTTTAATTTTTCTATATAACAAAATTTAATACTAATAATTATAGGATTTTTTTCTTCTAGCTAGTCCTATTTTAAGAACAAATTTTTCTTTATCCATTATTTAAATCCATCTTTCTTTACTCCTGTGAGCCGGGACTTTTAAAGACATTCAAATGAAATTTTTTAAACAATATTCAATTTTTATTTCTTTCACGGCAAGCTGAATAAAAGGGTTTGTTTGTAGAATATTATTTTGAGTAACAATGCATTATGATTAAGGAAATTTAATGTCATCTTCAATGCATTAGATACTTAATAAATTATTAAAATAATATTTTAAAAAAGTAACCACAATTAAAAAAATTCTTGGCATGGCAAATATAATTTTTTTTTTCATCCAAGTAATATTTCATGCAAAATTAGGGCTTGAAAATCACTTCTTAACCCCTAACTTCAAAGATATTGCAATTATCAAAAAAGTTTAAACATAAATGTTGTTCGTCTTAACGAGGCACTAATTTGGATAGTTCTATTTATTTTTTTATCTTTAATATTAAGGAAATTACAGCGAAGTGAACCTGCCGCTATTTCCTCCCCCTTTGAGCTAGATGGGTCATTTACGAACTCATTCGAGGTTTTTACATTACTAACAACATATTTCAAGTCGGTTATAATACAAATGTCATTATTGCATGCATATATATATATATATATATATATATATATATGCCTCATGGCCGAAGACATAAAAATCACTTCAGTTTTCAGTTCGTTTTATTCTCTCTCTCCCTGGTGTGGGCATGTTTATGTGCAAGTGGCACCGAAAAAGCACGTCTGCCACAGGCGAGACAAGAGCAAAAGTAGACAAAAGAAATAAAATTAATTTTCCATCGCCTTAATACCATATTTTTTTGGGGAAAATATCTTTTCACAAATCTTATACATTATTAAGATTCTCAAAGAAATTTCTGACGTACGTGGATTGATAAGGGAAAAACACAGGGATCTTTTTTAAAAGTAATTGTTTAAGTCAGCAGTTTTATCTTCTCTCGCAGCATGGGAACTGCTGATTAAACATTCTAAAAATTAATCCCTTGAATTAATTAAACAGAGAAAGTGGAATGGGATCGGGAAATAAGAGAAAAATTTTGACTTTGATGTGAGTTAAACGAAGATAAAAATTTAGAAATTAATTTTGATTTAAATTAGATGTTAGAATAACATTACACACACAAGTTGTGTTTTGAGAACCATTGGAATAGTTAGTCTGTCTTTAGTAATTTACTTCAAAACCGTTACCGCTACCTTATTGGCGTATTACCGTTTTATTTTCTTTGAAAAAAGAAAAAAAAACTAATATTTTCTAATGTTGATTACAAAATAGTTGCTACGTTTTTTGAAATTAATTTACTTTTGAAATTAGTATTCTAATGTTTAATGCTGAAGTAAAATGCGAACTATTCGATCCCAAACAATTAGGATTTTGTTTTCATATTCAAGTTTTGGCTTTGCCAAAAAACAACTGTGTACATAAAACAGCATAGATAAAGCCTGTCGAACCTCAAAAAACAATATTATTAAAAACCCCAAAAAGTGGAAAATAACTATTTTTTTAAAGTTTTTAATAATAAAAAAATCTGTGTTGCAGCATGTAAAATATTAGTGTCTTAAAAATTTATATGAATTGATTATTAAGATAAAATTTTATTTATTACAATTATGACTGTGCCAAAACTGTCGGGCAGTCATAAGGAAAATACATATCCTTATAAGGCTTAATAGGGTAAAGAATTGCATCGATAAAATTAAACAGATGATTTCCTTTTTCAAAAACAGTCGTTGGTTACTGAGCATCTTCAGATTTATTGCTAGCATTTCTTGAGTCTCCAGTGTACCCTTCTGCCATTTACAAAGCTAACTGTTAAGGATATGACAGCGGACAACAAACATTCACTGTTTCGCGTCGTGTTTTTCTCCCTCCTTTAACCATCATGGACTGGCCCGCTCTTAAAACGAGAGCGGGCTAGGCCGACTATTTTTGGCACAGCTTTTCGAAACGATGCGATCGTAACAGGGGAAGTTTTCCGAAGATAAACCGATATAGGAAAACTCCAATTATCACACCGTTCACTCTCTTCGAGATAGAGTTCTGTGAGTTTTCAAATTCGGAGATAAATCTTTTCAGACAAAAGCGCGTAATACTTATGGCAAAATAGACTTGGATAGACTTCCGTCTAAACTATTGAGGGAAGTAGTTGAGTATCGTTCTGTTTATTACGTGATTCCCAATTCCGTTTTCTTTCAGTTAGAATAACTCTTAAGATTATGTTTCTTCTTTATATTTTTGGGATAAGTATTAAATTTTCTTGACCCTAAGTTAAATCAAAATTTCTTAAACTTCAACCGCATTTAAATTTGCTTAAAATAGAAAATTTCGAGAAATTGTAATACTTTTTGTTTTAATTGACATTTTTTCTTATTCTAAAAATACAGCTGAGGAATTTTGAATAAATAATTATTTTTTAAATAAAATTCTCCCTTAATATCGTGCTTGTATGGTACGTTTTTTTTATATCTTTGTTATTAGTATTAGAATTTCTTGAACAAATTCAAATCAAAATTTCTTTAATTATGACCGTGATTTAGAAGGGGATCAAGTAGAAAATTTTGAGGCATTGCAATGCTTTTCGTTTTAATTCCAGATTCTTTTTTTTTTTCCTTACTTCGCTTGAAATATAGCTTAAGAAATTCTGAATATGTAATTAATAATAACATTTATTATATCATTAATATAATTTAACAGCTTAAATTAACAAAATTTGATGAGATGGCATCCGAAATCTCTGTTCCGATTGAAATTTTTTAAATAATTCTATTTTCGTTCGAAACATGTTTCATTTTGAATGATACTGGGATATATTACTCTTATTGATTAAATACAAAGCATTGTTTTAGATTAAAGCGACTGAATCATTGTTTATTACTTTTTCTAATTAATGAATTTAAAAGAAGAAATTATTGCCTACGTATCCACTCAAATCTTAGTAAGTTTTATAAAAAGCTCTTTCGTTATAAAGAGTCTGATGCATGTGATTCGGACCACTATCTGAGGAGATGATTATGTATTTTCCCTCCTTTAATTTTTTTATCATATTTAGAACGAAATATCTAATTAAATAGCATTTTATGAATCACAAGCGATTCGAGCGCTTATCAATATGTTAAAACATGGACATATAAATTAAACACTGGCTTGTTTTATTCGCATCTAATTCTGCATTGATTGAGGACTTAAGCTGTCATATGAATGTGAGTGACATGGCAGCCAATATTTAAAAGAAATTCGTTTAAGACGGTTGTGTGTACAAATCAAAAAGCTATGGACCATCCTCACCCGTCTAATGGAAATATGGAGCATATCCAAACCTTTATGAATGTAGTCCTAAGAAATTCACCGGCACGAGAGAACTTGGAATCCCGCATCCAACATCATTTTATTCATACCAGATGTTGTTGCGCCTTCTACCATGCTTGTTCTTCTTCCAATAACGAGTTATCTTAGCGTAACTCTAGAACGATAAGTCCAAAGAGATGGACAGCATGATCTGAAGTGTTCTACTACGTAACCAAATGTTACTCACTGAAACTTTTATGTCTGGGAGTGTTTGAAAAACAGGGTGTACGCATCACTTACGCCGGCTGTTCTTTAAGATTTGTATGTTCAAATTGTTCTAGCAGTGATTTGAATAACCAAGCTCCAACTGTTTCATGTTTGCCGAGAAACGGACCGATTTTATTTGTCTCATAACAAATGGAGCTCGTATTGAATACGTAAAATCAAACTTTTACTTTTATTGTATCCAGTGATAAAGAGTAAATGCCTTTGTCTATTGCCATTTATTATTTTAAACCTGTAAATTATCTGAAATTTCATTCAAGCAAAATTATTATGTTTATGTAGTATCGACATCAATATTACATAACTCTTCAACTTTCTCCTCCTACCCTTCAGTTATTTAGTGGTCTGATGGTTAGGTCTCAGCTTTGGAAAGATTGAGTTAAGCCGAAGAATCATCGTGTCAGCGGATTTAGTGCACGTTTAATCAATTGGGGTTACACATCTTCCCCTGGTGTGATGTGCTGTGAAAGTTTGCTGACGGAACTATTCTTCGTCTTTCTCGTAATACGATTTCGACTGCAAATTGTGAAGTCCTTCCCAAGTAATTCTGATATTGTTTTAAAACGGGACTTCAAATTAAGTCAGTCGCCCCTCTTAAAATGCAGCAAAAAGACAGGCTGAATCAATGTAAATTCAAATTTTTAAGATTTATATTTTTTTCTATAAATTTATATTCCTGCCTGAAGTTATGGAGGGTTTTTAATCAAATAGTTTAAAGTTGAAAAACTATGATAGTGGAAAACATTTTAGAGCATTTTTTCCCAATAAAAAAAACTGGAATAAGGCATTCCCACATTTAAAAAAATTCGTAATGAAGTTTTATTATTGCTCTTAATTCATCGCAAACAAAGACAAAATTACAATATCATTTTACACTTTTTAAAAACCTATTTGGAAAGTAATTTAAAAAATATTATTTTTTGTTAAAATAAAATTAGTATTATTCCGGTTTGACTTTTAAAAAAAATTGATAATTTTTCTTTCTTTGTCTATATTTTACTTTACTTTAAAACATTCACTTCTGATATTCCAGAGTCACCTGAAAATCTAACTTGCGTGTGCAAGTGGTTGCTTGTTTCAATTGATTTCTCATTTTCTGCTTTACCAATACTTGCAGGAAATGACATTCAACGTTATTACTCCCCCTTGAATTAAATTGCCAACACTTCCGATACTTTTGAGACTCTGAGGAAGTTGTGGCGCTCATTTCCTTTAAATTGTTTGTATTGAATTATGAATTTGGGTGTAATAACTTATAAAGCACTTTTAATAGGCTCTTTATTCTTAAATGCGATTTTTGCTACTTCTGTTTCATTTAATGGAGCAGTAATTTTGGGCAAACGTTTTTCGATGGTATCTTGTTTTACATGCTGCGGAAATTGCCATTAAGAAGGATAACCGCTCTGCAATTTAACAATTGTTTAATAATTTACAGAACCAAGCAAACTGACAATAAAAGACTTCTTGACTTTTTATAATTTTGTTCTTCAGTCTGAGTGTCTATTCGGTTATTTTTACATATATATAAAGCATGACTAACTATAAAAAAAATTTTTTTACATGATAATGCTAAGAACTTTAAATTCTTGTGATTCTTCTATGTAAGCGACTCCAGCCAAGATGTAATTTCAAGAATTAGACAGGCTCCAAAATTAGATGAAGCAATTGAGAGACGGCGTAATATATCTGCGATAGTAATGGCAGAAAAGGCTTTCGACTCTCTAGTATCAATGAGTTAAACAAAAGATTATCTACCAGATTTTTTTAAAAATTTTGATAACAGCGAAAACATCATATTTAAGAAAATAGAAAATAGTGATCTGAAGAATGGATCACAGTTTTTTCCATAAGCATGAGATCACTCAGACTCATTAACGACTAATGAACCACCTGAAGTTTTCTGAGACCTGATTTTTGCCATTCTTCATGATGTAATATTTCCTCTTTTTTTTCATCCATGTATTTATTCAATAAGTTTCAATACTTGCTAAACATCTTGTAATTATTTATGTGTGTATTATTAACCTTCCAAAGCAATGTGATTGTTAAGTCCTAACCAATTATTTTGCCCGGAGGTTAAGAATCTTGAGTTCAAGCGCTCCACAAATCGGCGAAGGACTGAAAGAGAAATAAATGCAATCCTTAGAAGTGAAAAGCAATCTGAAGACCCTGACGAATTTTTGCATTGCAGATCCATTTGAACCCCCTCCACTTTTTTTGTAATTATTTTTTTAGAACTGTCTATTAATAATTGAAATATACAACAAATTTCATAATTGCAAATCTGGATGTAGGCATTCAAATGTTGGACCTGCTGTGTCAAGAAGCAGTTGCCTGTATGTGTGTTTGAACATAATTACTGAAAAAGCTAACATGTGATTTACATACTGGCATTACAAATCTGTATAAAATTTTGGACAAATCCTTCAAAGAGCAGAATTTATTTCTGTGTTCACCAATTTCAGCATTTGGAATATTATATGCTTTTGCGCATGCACCAGTCGGCTTACTATTAAATAAAAAATTAAAAAAAAGGATGGAAATGGTAAAAGAAATGTTTATCTTCTCTCTCTCTCTCTCTCAAAGTTTGGATGGATGGATGTTTTATACTCAATCACGCCAGAACGACTGAACGGGATTGGATAAAGATAGATTATAGTCAGGAATGGAACATAGGCTAATTTTTATTCCGATTAATTGAGTGGTTAATTTTTCATTCATTAAAAACTAACTTTCGCGCCAAAAAGCTGAGGCCAAATTCCGCCAAACATGAGTAAGGCTCCAGTTTTTTTCCCCCAACAAAGTTGAGGTTAGGGTTAGGAGAATTTCGGCTGAGTATTTCAAACGATTCTATTTATTTTCTTTGTGTTTGATGTATTTAAAATCAAATGTTGTTAATGAATCGATCTTTCGGATTCATTCTGAAGTACTTTTAAATAAAAAGAGAACAGAATAAAGGAAATAAAAAATTTCTAATCTTCATTGCGTTACCCCAATTGGCGTAGGAAAGTCAGACATATGCGTTATGCCAACTGGCATTGAAAGTTCGGACGTGATTGTTGACAATTGTGTTTCATTCAAATTGAAAGCTTAAAAATTATGTGCATAATACTATTGTAGCTATTTCAATATCGATCAATAAATAAAATGGATTTGACCGGACTTGATATGCTATTTTGTTTTATTTTGGGTATGCAATGTAAATAAATTGTTTATACGTTAGTTGTGTGTTTTTGTTATTTAAATTGCATATGTGTTATATGTTTTTCGTATATGCTTATACTTTTAAATATATCATTTTTATTTTAGGTTTATTTTTTTTTATTTGTCATTATTTGATAGTTTTTCGTACGTATACATCAA
>JAPMOQ010018920.1:7636490-7649879 GCA_026543055.1 Argiope trifasciata
TTCACTTTTATTTTATAAAAAAAAAAAAAAAAGAAGATGGAAATTATTTCAAAGTACTTACAAATTTTCATTTTTTTCTCCCCTAGAAGCATTTAATTCACTTGCGAATAACAAAGTCATTTTTATGGTACCGTTCTTTGCCTTTTTAATTTTTTCAACGTTTAAACGAAGTTCTTTCAGAAACTTGTAGAAACGTTATTTGATTTAAATTTCAGAATTTTCTCCTCGTTTATATTATGACTAAAAAAAAAAAAAATATGAAAGAAAGGTTTTATTTCTGTTTGAGAGAGGGAGGATTTTTTTTTCTTTTTTACTTTTCATAGGAAAAACTCACGTGGTTGGGTTCAACTTAGGAAACATAATTTTCCTAAGGGCTTATCGATTTTCAATTTATCGATTTAGTGAAAAAGCAATCCTCGTTGCTCCTTGCGACACTCAGCCCCCTCTCTGTGAATTTTGATGAGCTTAAAAGTACTGTATTTCATCTTGTGATAAAAAGTTAACGCAGCCATTAGATTAAATTGGGGTTTTTTAAAAACTGTTTCATGGTCGGTTGATTAATCCTTTAAAAAAAGAGTAGGATATTTTTAGAATATTTTTGTTCATTTTCTTGATTAAATCATAACATTTATATTTAACGTACTGTATGATAATATCAATTACCAATGATTTAAGTGAGTTATAAAAATGATAATGATATACTCTTTTTCTAATAGACTGGATATGATTTTATTTATTTCCTTACGATAAATGATAAGAAACTGATTAGTATTTTTTTGGATAAATATAATTTTGAATGATCGTTACTATTGTAAATCTTTTTTTAATATTAAATTTTAATTTATTTAAAGAATGTTTTTTTATTCCTAACGCCAATCAATTAATTTTTATTCATTTGATTGTTCTTTAGTACTTACAGAATACTACGATATACTTTGTTGAGATAACATCTGATTATTATTGAAGTAGATTTTTTTAAATAAAAATTATGCATTCGATTTTGAAGTATTTACATCTATTATATTGTAGAATGCTGTATATCAATATTTTCATTGATTTTCCTGCTTGCCTAATTAGCAATAAATATCATTTCATAAAGCCTTCCATTAGTGAAAAAAAAAAAAAAACTTCGTGATTTAGAAAACGACTTAGTATTTCTTTTGATTGTATTAAAAAAAACACCCACGCACACTTTCAAAATTGTCTTACAAGATAATTTATTTAGATTTATCATGCCAGATTCATCTGCTTAAAACAATCGTTTGCCTTTTCACTTTCTTATTTATGAAGTATTAAAAAAATATAGAAACAGTCAAATAATTCGAACTTGTGTTTTTGATGAATCTGCACGTTTTAGACCTTCTTGAGTTCGAAAAACACATTTTTGGAAAATGTCCATCTATCTGTTTGTTTGTGACGAATATTACTAAAAAATTCTGAAACAGATGGATAAAATTTTATATACAGACTTAAAGTCAAATTTATTGATTTCTATTAAATTTTGTGCTGAATCCATACAAAGGTAGTGACTCGCCGGATGTTAGAATATAAGATAGTAGGATAACTTAAAAAGAACTGGATAGATAAAATTCAGTACCCAGATTTAATATCTTTACTGTAGACACCTACCAAATTTTGAGCGAAATTCAAACAAGGTTGACATTCTGTCGGTCTGTACTTTCATAAATATGTGAACGTGTTAACTCAAAAACGCAACGACGTAAATATATCTAATTTGATGCGTGATTTGGCATTTTTTAAGTATAGTTTTATGCCAAATTTTTGGATCAATCGATCTGGAAGAACCCATCAGAAACCCTAATATGGTTGTTTTATACTTTAGATCGCACGCCGTGTAATTACCAAAACTCTCGCCAAAGGTAAAAGGTTAATATATAATAATAAAGGAGTGTTTTGGATGGATAAATTTTGGGGCATAATTATACTCAAATTATAAATGTGCGCAAATTTTAATTTAAACTTCAAATTTTATTTTTGCCACATTATGACTAAGCTAAACTTAAAACTCGCCAAATAGTGAATATATATTATTAAAAAATAGATGGTGTATAGATTTTTAGAAATTAAGTTTATCTTATTAAAATCAATGCATTTTATCAAAGAATAATCTGTTTGGTTAATTTATATTCATAAGAACCTTTTTATAGTAATATGTAATGTATATGTACATCTTCGAGGGATGGCGTATAATTAATTGTTGATACTTTAGTATCTTTAAATAAAAAATTTTACTAATTATTTAAAACAAGATTTTAATTACAGTCTTAAGCATTATTGTTAGACATTGAAAGTGCAGAAATTCGTTATTGGGAATTAGTGCTAGTTAGTAATTTAAGTATTTCCGAATTGGGGTGCACCCTTTTGAACATTCAGGAAATATTTTGGCACGCAACACGTTTAATCACTGGTATTAACTTAATTAACAAATCTTAATTCGCACTTTAAACCCGATATTCTAGGTTATACCATTAACCAATGAATTTTAATTGGATTATAACTTAATTATCTAATCAGTTTTACGTTACTTAATACTGTCTCGAATTAGTGATGATATAAAAATAAGTGACATTATTGTTAGCTTTAAAGTAAGTTTGTCAATATATATTATAGAATTAATCAAAATAAGCGTTATTATTTTAATGGTAAATTTTTAAAATGTTACAGTTAATCGTCTATATGTGTTGTCTGTAATAGAGGGTTGATTGTATTTTGGATATTATTAGAAATCTATATACATAAAATCTAAGTTGAAATATTGCATATTTAAATAAATATTAAAAAAAATAAATGTATGTAGTATGCTTTATTTCAACAGCTTTGTTATTTTGAATAATCAATTATCTTACTTTTGCTAAGAATTAACTTTGTTTTTTGAAATAAATTTTGATTAAATAAAACTGTAGGTTATTTTCTTAAACTTGGTAAACAGCGATAAATAAAAAATTTAAAGTATTTGGGAGATATCGGAATATTTGATTTATACAATTATAGTTATTAACAAAATATATCTTTAATCTCTATTCATGATGATAGAATTGAAAAAACATTATGATATATTCATACTTTAGTTTAATTATTTTTAGACAGAATATAATAATAATTATTATTATTCATTTAATTTTACTTGCTATAACTTTGTATAAATTCTATGAAAATTTTTATATTTCTTACTCATTTTAAATACTTAAAGAAAAGGTTACTAATAATAAAATTCTGTTGTAATAATGAAGTTAAGAAATAAAAACTATTTTAATGGAAATACTTGAAGGTCAAACGAGAAGAAAACAGGATGAAGAAAAAAGAAGGAAATAATATTACGCTAATTTTCAAAACCATGAGCAGACTGTTTCGTAAAAATATCTTTCTAATTTTATCTCTTGCTATCATTTGTTTTAAATATAGAATGTGGTTAAATAAGAGAGTTAGATTACAATGCATAGTTGTACCATACCGCAAAAAAAAAAAAAAAAAAAAAAAAAAAACACCGAAATATTTTTTTTATTATTTTGCAGTTAAGTTTTAATTTTTTTCTGACAATTTTAATTCTTGACTTAAAAAAAAACAAAAGCAGTTCTCATTTTTAAGATATATATATTCTTCCGATTAAATTCAACATTAACTAATTTCCTCTTCGTTATGTATTTAAAATTATGTCTCAAAAACTAGAGATTATTAAACTTTTTTATGAGAGAATTATTGAACGGAACATAATGGCATCTTTTATTTAATACAACTTAAATTATTTTGAATTCATAAAGCATTTAGCAGTTATCTATAACACGTACATTTTCGTTTATAATCACGGCCAGATATGAATGTTTTCTATTGATGAGATATTGTGAAAAGTTATTGGATTATTCCTCTGTACTTGTTTTTGTGTGTCGTGTTGTTGTGACTTATGACATTTTTCGAGCCCTCTGACAGTTATCTGTCAGCGATTTAATCTGCATGAGCGTCACTTCTTTTTCCAGTAGCGCCAACTTGGGCCAAGAGTACGACTTAGGTACTTCATGCGTTATATTCGCTTGCACAACCCCTTTCTACAAGGTGGGACATCACGCAACTCACAGATAGAATATAGAATAACAACTGTGCTCGAGCCTGGGGCGCCCATACTTATTTCTCCCGGGCTGCTCTTCTATCTTTGTGTTCTATCATAATACGATATAGCAGCTTCAAAATCGGATGGTTCTAAGTTCGTTACCCGATTCCTTGGGAGAACGCCTTTTTAAACAGACTGTGCTGTAAAGGAGGGGTCAAATTATCATTCTATCTTTCCGACTGAGCTTCAAAATAAAGTTTTCCGTCCTAAACAGTTCTGATGTTACTTCAAATTAATAAGGGTTAATATACGTAAATTAAACGCTATTTTTCTGTTTTAAAATATTGAAATCATGGAATATTTTTCACAGTATATCATAAAGTTTGTCTCTGTTTTCTAGTTTTCATCATGCCATTCGTTGTGAATTATTTTCAATTTACCTTTTGTCCTGCTCATTATTAGTATATCTACAATTTGTGCGCTATTTATAATTGCCGTATTATTATTGAAATTGGGTTTTAAAAACTTTTATCGGAAGAAAAGAATTCATAGCTTAAATTTAGTCTCTGAAAGATGAGATTTCCAACAACAGAGGATATATTAGGAAAGATTAGATTATTCAAATAAATAATAAAAATTAAGCAGAAAATAAACTGTCTAAAAATGAAAAATAAATTCATTTATATTATTTGGGTTGTGTGAACTGTGATATTTGAATGGTCCGAATAGCTGTCTGAAATAACACTAGTTGCATTCAAAACTATTTTTAAGAATATAATTTATGTAATTAAAAATATATATCGATCTTTTTCAATACTTTGTGTCTCACGAAATCATTGATTTAAAAAAATCCGAAATTACAGAATAATTGAAAGCTGATAGATTAAATGGTTTCTTTGAAGCCTGTTTGAAATGCCTGTTATTCCGGAACTTTGTTTGTTGCCCTGACCGGAAGTCTACATCTTCTCCGGAAAGCCAAAAGCATTGTGTGACGTCATGTAAGACAACTACGCTTCTTAATCGAAACGGATGTATTGATGGTCACTCAGTCCAGTATTTTCTTTTCTTATTAAAATAATTAGTTTTAATCGGACGTTAATAATAAAAATATATAATTTTGGAGTTTAAAATTAACGTGTACGAAACCAATTCGTAGGGTATCAGGACTTTTTAATGTTAATGATTTTCTTCAATGTACTTATACTCCAACTACTTTGTGAAAAGGTTGTTCAAAAATTATTTTTTCAAAAAATTCAGAATTAGAGGGATTATTTTTTGTGTGCTGAATTTTACTTTTCAGAAGAAATTCAAACAGTTGCAGTTCAAATGGATAGAATATGTATACTCGTTGTGGACAATGTCCATCTATCGCTGTTTTGATTTCCACATCATACAAATGAAAACAATTTTTATAAAGACTAGTTTTCAAACTCTATGTCATTATTAGTTGATTATCAATATTATAAAGCTTTTCTCTTGGAACTGGAGTTGTAACACTGCAAGAGGTATTGCTAGAATGACCAAATCACTTTGAAAACATTCCCAACCAATTTGAAAAGTTAGTAACTTCAAGCTTTCAATATTTGAAACATCTGATACTTAAAAGACTTCTTGACATTTTCATAATTGTCAGTTTTATTGTTCAGGGATTAGTCTAGGATCTGGGTTGGTTTTTTTCTATTCCTGGTGAACAAGCTGCTTTGCTGAAATATTTGCAGTAGATCTTGCGGGCACAACAAATCAAGGGCAATCGATTAAAGCAAATAAAAGGTTATAAAAAATATCTCATAAATTTTTATGGAATTTGTTGAACTGCGATCCTTATATTCATCAAGTCAAATCTACACAAAGAAAATGTTGTCAAAATAAAATCAACAACTTTTTAGTGGAGTTGTTCGGAGAATACATTATCCTACAGTTTGTGGAGTTACTGGCAACTTTGAGTCAAGTAATAATGAGATTGTTTCAGTCCACATATTGTTTTAAACTGAGAAGCTGGTAAAATGCTAATATTCCCCATTCCGCTGCCGCTGACTTATGCACTTGAATTTTCTCATAGCACTTATAGACGGGAAACTCAAAATCATCAAGTTAATGTAAGTTCAATAGAATTGAACGATTCATATTGAGACTATGTCATTTGGAATAAAACGAAGTTATGGATATTCTTAATGAAGGTGGTTAACGCTTCGATCAATATATTATTGATGCTTTCTTAAAAGTGGAATGTTATCATCAAACTTTGAATATTAGCTATCATTTTTTAGACATTTTATGTGAACATAGCAAACATTGAATCTTTCGAATAACAATTTAAAAAAAGCATGATATTTGCTGGTGACATAAATAGCTATCAATAATTCAAGGACATTAAAAAATAGAAGCTGAATTGTAATTAAAGAATAGAAGTAGAATAATGAGACCAATAAGCTCATTGTAGAGTAGACTTTAATGAAGAATGTGCGGTGAAACCAAACGAAGAAATGATGTTAACAATAAAAAACGCAGTTTATTCTAATATAAGAAGGAACATAGTTTCACTCTCCTAATGAGGGAAAAACATCGCTCTCTGGTGAGCAATTACAAAATAGTGCCATTGTAATTTTGGAACAAAGCCAAACTTTCAGCACTGATAACGAAGTGCTAGCGATCAACATTTTGACAAATTTGGTTTCAAATTTGATAAGTATCTGATATATAAGTATTTTTATATTTTAGATGCTAAATGATGTGTATCTAATTTTGTCTACTGAATTCTTTGCATTTTGAAGTTAATTCACTTCTAGTCGAATAAACAGACTTTCTCAAAATGGATTTCGTTATACATGTGACAGAAGTCTAAAAATTTGGTGTAAAATCCATATATCAAATATCATCTGTCTAGTCCAAAACTTTTTCGTGTTAACTTTCACAGCCAGATAGACAGACATAATACCGAAAATGTTTTTTTCGAACTTGGACAGGACCTAAGCATTGTGATTCATTAAAATATCGGATGTAAATTTTGTGACGATTGCAATATTTTTTCTATACTTCGTATACGCGAAAGCAACAAATTATATTTTTGGAAATGAAAGTGTAAAATGTGAAAATTTATTAAAATATGAAGATGAAACTAACGTTCGAGTTACAACGCAACATAAGAACAAATAAGACAGAATTTTTTTTTTTCCCTTCGGGGGTGGTTTCACTATGAGATTTTGATTGGGATTTCTTTGATGCGTGTAGTTTAGGAAAGGGAAATTTAAAGTATCTTTAAAAGAATGTGATAAACATTAAGGATTTTTATCCCTTCACTTGCAGTTTGAGAAAATGCTGTCTCTTAAGGTGGGTTCACACGAGGCTTTTTATTGTCCGCAAACATTGTCTCTCTGCTGTTGTCCCGGCATTGTCCCCGTGTGAACACTTGAGACAACGCGGACAACGTTTGTCCCGACGGGACAATCATTTGCCATTGTCCCGTTGTGGTCACGTGATTTTCCAAAAGTAGGCGGGATCTTCTATTGCGGACAATAATAAGCCTCGTCTGAACCCACCTTTAGTTTCAGAGAGAGCGTGTGGACAATGGAAATTGGATCAGGAAATTATAGAAAGTTTTAGAATGAAGTTAATATGGATTAAATTATTATATAAATTAGAAGATTAATTAGTATTTAAATTAAGCTTTAAAATATCATTACACACAGGCATATATATAATTAAGATAAATAAAATCTCACTCCAGTCAGTCTTTATTCTTCATATTCAGTTCGTATTTACTTTTTTAGTGGCATTTCAAATATATAAATATTATCTAAAATAAGTATTATGGATATGCGAAAAGAAGATTTTCTTCCTTGTGTTGATAATATAAACTAGTCATTGGATTTAGTAAGTTGCTTCATGGTGCATATTTTTACCCACCAAAATATTTATATATCAAACCTGGTAGCTCTAGGTCAAATGATGTGGTCAGCAGAGCTCAAACGAATGCACGCACATGCCCAAACGCACGCACGCACGCGCTCACACACATTCATTTTTATTATTTATAGAGATAATTATTACCGTTGAGTTACTATATCTTAAAATGTTTATAAATAGATCTTAGCTTACTTATAAAATGGAAGAGAAACTGTTTCATCAGGCCGTAAGCAGATGCAAAAATCTACAGTCCTCTAATTGATATTTTCGAAATATCTATTATAAGATTGTGTATTAAAACATCGTTCAAAAACGTTGCATAGTTATTAAGATAATAATTTATCTTCAATTAGTAAATAATCTTAATAGTCAAATGATTCTATAATCTACTTATGTTCTCGGTACGAATGCTCGTTCTTTGCGTGGAATTTACCGAGACAATTTGAATTGCAAATTTAGTTGCATCTTTGTAAAATACTTCATATCCTTTTGAAACGAAGTTACATTGTTGATGGATCCCAGAGGACGAGTAGAGTTTACTTGGGAAAGTCCGAGAGACAAATGCGGAAATATAGCCGCTTCTCTTTTCATTTAAAATTTCTATTTGTAATACAGTCATGTTGGATTATACTCGGAATGCTCAGCAACATGGAAGAGGTCCATTACCTGGATTGGCCTGGCCCACCGAGAGTCATAAAATGGCCATTATTCTTTTTCGTGATTTTTCTAACATCGCCATTTTCTTTTTTTCTCCATATCCTGCAGATGGAATGAGGTCGATAGAGGGAATTGTGGCTTTAAATTCGAATCTGGGATGCATTTCTGAACGTTTTCGCATGATCTCTTTTCATTGCAACGAGTTGCAACTGCTGACTGAGAACACTACTGAGGGGTAGATACCTAAAAATATTTGTAATCTTTTCGATCTTGCTAACGATGTAACAATATTCGAACACTGGGTTTTTTTTTTTGTTTGAAAAGATTTTTTTCCTTTTGAGATTTGTAGAAAATGCCACATTTTTTTCTTCTGTTTTCTTTCACTTGCTAATGCTATATGTGCATGGACGGTATATTTTTAAATATTTGGTTTTAAAAACTTTTATAAATGAAATATATGATTGCATGTTAAAGACATTTTGTTTGTTCTTTTTCTTCTGATATAATGAATAAGATTTCGATGTAAAAAAAATCAGTATAAACCTATTTCATATGGGTATTACTGATGTTATACCAGGAGCTTTTTGCATCTACTTACGACCTAATGAAAGTTTCTCTGCCATTTTATCAGTATGCTAAGATATATTTATAAACATTTTAAGATATAGTAAATCAACTGTAATAATTATCTCTATAAATAATAATAATAAATGTGTGTGTGCGCGTGCGTGTATATGGGCATGTACTTGCTGTTTGAATTATGCTGACCATATTATTTGACTTAGAGCTACCAGGTTTGGTATATAAATATTTTAGTGGGTAAGAATGTGCACCTTGAAGCGACTTTTAAAACAAATTAATTCATTAAAAATTCAGCGAATTTTTACATTTTTGTCATCGTTGCTTCCGATATATAAAAATATTTCTTGAGGAAGACTTTCATACCAACTTAAATGGGTAAAATATTCAATTAGAACTTTTATTTCATCCTGTAAAACAAATGATCGCCAAAAGCAACAGATGTTTAATATTTTCGATGGAAAACAAATAACAGAAATTTTGTTTGCTGATTATTTTAAAAATATTTATAATGGAATAAACAAACAATCATTTTTAACATAATGCTTGCAGGATGACATATTTTCCGAAATTAGCTATACACATGAAGATGCACTACTGAATTTTGCATCTAATTACTTATAAGGTAATATGTATATAATAAGAAAGAGTATTCAAAAAGTTTGTTACAGTTTAAAATAAAAATTAATCCAAATTTTAGTATGTTTCTTCAGTAATTGAACAATAATAATAAAGGAGAATATTCGTGTTTGCTGATTCTATAAATGCTTTGTCCCAGAGTTAATAAGATTCATGAAACATGAAAAGCAATCGAGTATTCAAGAATATATCGTTTTTGATTACATATTTCAGTAGGAAGATGAAGAATAATTCATGGGATGTATTACAGCAGGGAACTGCTAAATGTGAATAGCTTTATCAGAACTAACTATGAATTACTTTAGAGACAACGATTATTTTACAATTGATGTTAGTTTTAAATGTAAGGTATAAAAGTGAAATACTCTGTATGTTAATAATATGCCTTTGTGAAAGATTTCAATCTTCTTCAGGAGCATTTTTATCAATGTAATCTTTTTCTTCCTGTTTACACCATTGTTCTTCTGATTCCTTGAAAAGTGTAAAACGTCGGATAGAACCAACTGCATTTGTTGTTTATAATGAGAAGAAAAAAGTAAAAATTAAAAGCTGTGTTCTGAGTAAGTTTTAACATTTGTGATATTCATTGGATGTACGAAAATACTACAAAACGGTTCTTCCAGTCGACTTAACAACTTCATAATTTCGACATGCTTCTTCTTACAAATTAAAACAAAACGCACGAAAACAATTTACACGGAGAGAGAGAGAGAAACAAATTTCAAATACTGGAAAAACTGCAGATGTTCTTTAAACACGAAAGACTAAAGCTCTGTATTAAATTTCCATATTTCTTCGCTCCAGGTTTCTAAATATAGACTCAATTTGTTTCTCTCTGTATTTATTTATTTCTCTCAGCTCTTTCTTATATCTTTTGGCGAGAGAATTGCCGTTTTTTATCTTTTGCCCTTCTTTTTTTTTCCTTTGCTCCCAGCTACAAGAACACCATTAATAATACCGTGAAAATAAAACGTGGGGCGCAAACAAAGCCTATTGTTTGTATGTTTTAGTCTTTTCTGTGTGTGTCAGCTGAACGATATAAACTCACTTTAGAATTTCTTTTTTCAATTTCTTTTTCTTATTGCCATCCCGAACTAGAGTAGGAAGATAGAGTTGAAGCTCGAGGTTATTGACATATCATGGTTAAAGTTACCCTGATGTATTGCTTCTGCTAACTTTGTTAGTTTAAAGTCGTCTGTCTGTGTTTGTATTGCTCATCGCTCTCTGACAGAACATTTTAAAGTCTGGAGCATATTTTAAACTCTTAGTTTCTCCTTGGGTGAGCAATCAAGTTAAACGCATGGTATTAGTCAGGATGGCAAAATGAGTTTCAAGGAGATCTATGTCATTTGAGTTTATAAAGATCAGAAATAGTTAAGTGTCTCCTATGATTTTACGGAATGGCTGCCAGATTTTCTGAAAAGGAATACAAAAATTTTGGATTCAGATGTCATGCTAATTTATCTCCTATTACTTTTGTTCGAAAAAGTATTTAATTTGGAAATATCATGACAGATAATAATATTTAAAAATAACAATAAATTATAATAAAATATATATAAATGAATTTTTGTTTGTACGTACCTTATGCGCGGCCGTACCGTTTAACCGATTGCGATGAAACTTGGTCAACTTATTACTTACCGTACGGAATGGTTATAGGCATATTAAAATTATTTAAAACTTTGAAAAAAAGGTTGGAATCTTGCTGAGAGACACAATAAATTCAATAGAAATACTAAATCCCATTTAAATAATATTTTATAGCTATTGTGCTCAAACGCCAATGCAAGTCATTCTCAGAGGTAACAACTTTGTTACAGTTTATGCAAGAAAGTTCTGGGGTGACCAGTCCTAAAAATTTAAAATTTTAATTAAATTTTAACGTTTTTCGCAATAACTTTTGAAAATATAGTACAATTTTTTTAAAGATTTAGATGGTGTAAAATTATCTTTTCAACAACATTAACGATTTTATGATATAAATATATTTTTTGTGTTTAATCAATTTTGAAAGAGAATATTTTAATCCCATTTTCTAACACTAAATTCTCCATCGTCAGAATCTCCAGACCAGTATACTACAAGATCTGAGAGACAACGTTTTTATGCTACCCGATCACGCGCAAAAGAATCAGAAGAAAATTGCGGCACGAATTGAAAGAAAACATTTACGAGCTATTCGAACTCAACAAATAAATGCCACATGTTGATTTAAATATTTTTGCATTTCAATATAGTGATTGCATCCCAATGAAAATATCGGCAAAATGAATACGATCTGTGAACATTGCAGTTAACTTAAGTTCAACAATATAACATCAAGAATGTGCTCCACGAATGGCAAAGTTAAATTTACGTATATTACATCCACCATCTGATCCACTGTTGTCATTGCTTCCAGGCGACTCACTTGATTCTAAATACTTTTTGCAAAACATTCCCAAATCTAATTGAGCATTCCAAACGACATATTTCGCAGTTGACACAACTTTTTAAGATCAGTGCATACCAGCTTTCGAAATCATGGGCAAATGTATATAATACGAATATATTTTGCGGATGGCGATGATGCTGAAATCATTCAATGCTGCGTTGAAGTTCCAGTCATCCAATGCTCCATTATATTCTATTCACAAACACTTTTCTGCCGATGCAATTCATTCAAAAATTTATTCAAAACTTCAATCGACAATTTACGCAATTCAAATACGAGCGGACAAAATATCACTCGGACAGCATTCCTGATTCTTCAACGCAATCTGAGCGTTGCGATTGTCATAGTTGGCAAAGAACATGATACAATTTTTCAGCGACAAAATTATACAATTCAACATGTCTCTGAATAACATCGATCATACGATGTGCTGCAGTATCTTATGATTTTATGGAAAAGAACAAGACGGATAACACTTCAACATTATGCAAACTAGTCCAATTACAAATAACATGATAACCTTATTTCACTTTTTCAAATGAAAATATTATTTTCTTTTTAACTTTTCATTATTTGTAAATCTAATTTGTATTTTTCATATCTTTCGTCCTTTCCTTTATTCTTATATGTGAACATATCAATAAAAAAGTATCGGCGTTGAATAATTAATCATACCACACAATGATACCTTAGATTGGAACAAATCAAATTTTGCAATGACATCAACTATTTCATCAATACGTAGTAGACATGTATGCCAAAATTGAATTTGAACGTTAGTTGCTTAAGTAAAAAATATTTGCTTTCAAAAGAATTGCATTCATTTATGCGATGCAATTACAAATGTTTCAGACATTGGCAAAATGGTCATATTTTCATCAAAGTTCAATGGCAGCCCACAGCATATGCATGAATATGCACAGGTTGCCATGGCATATGTGCATTCATATGGTCAACGACTTTTTTTACATTTATGTGGAGCATTTTTTCATTACAATTATGCTTTATTATCCTTTTGTGGTACATTATTCCATTCCAGTTCTGTAATGGAACAAGACCCGCTGTAAAGAAACAGATTCCAAATGTCATCGAGGCGACTATTCTTAACAAA
>JAPMOQ010018920.1:7649979-7707658 GCA_026543055.1 Argiope trifasciata
TTACCCTAAAACATTTGAATAAGGCATTTAAAAAAATAGAATAAATATCATTTATACGTCTTCCTTTTATATTACTAGCTATTACCGTGACTTTGTTGGTGGGGAAATTTTGATGTATATGTATGAGAACTGACGATCTGATCAACAGTCGGCAGTGGCTGTTTAAAATCGTCTGCGAGCAAAACGAGAACGCCGTCCTCCACCGTCTAGTTGCCTCGGATGTACTACAGGCTGTGGTTTAATGCCTTTATACTGTCTCGTCCCATACTACTAACTTACACTGGTACAAAAGGATTCCCAGGTAGCTTTTTTTGGTCTGTTAATGATTAGGTCATTGTGAGAGCCTATCTTCTAATGAAACGTTTTTGTATTCATCCCACTGCTGGAGAGGTTTGAAAGCCCGCAAATGCTCACAAAAATTGCAAACAGATCGTCTAGCTTCTTTAATATCCATAGCTTTATTAGTTCTCTTCGGAAGATTAAATTTGCGTTTTCTGGGCATTTTGATAAAGTATCAAGTAATAAAAAATAAAAATAAATAAATAAAAAAAAAACCTAACCTAAAAATTATACATTTAAAAGTATAAGAATATACAAAAAAATCTATAACATAAATACAATGTAATAACAAAAACTCATAACTAACATAAAACAATTTATTTACGTTGTATACTCGAAGTAAAACAAAACAGTAAATCAAGTCCTTGTTTCTTTAAAATCGAGTCAAGAATATTTTATTTATCTATCGAGTTTGAGATAGCTACAACAGTACAATCATATAATTTTTAAACTTTTAATTTAAATGAAAACATAGTTGTCAACAATCTCGGATGAACTTTCAACGCGAGTTGGCGTAACGCACATACCTGACTTTCCTACGCCAGTTGGGGTAACGTAATGCAGATTAGAAAATTTTTATTTACTTTATTATGTTTTATCTTAATTTAAAAGTACTTCAAACTCAATCCGAAAGATCGATTTATTAACAACACTTGATTTTAAATACATCAAACACAAACAAAATAAATAGAATCGTTTGAAATAATCAGCCGGAATTCTCCTAGCAATAAGCTGAACTTTGTTGGCGGAAAAAAACTGGTGCCTTACTTATTTTTGGCGGGATTTGGCCTCAGCTTTTTCCCGCGAAGTTAGATTTTAATTAATAAAAAGTTAACCACTCAACCGGAATAAAAAGTATCCTATGTTCTGCTCCTGACTATAATCTATCTTTGTGCCAAATTTCATCCAATTCTATTCTGCCGTTCTGGCGTGATTAAGTAACAAACATCCATCCATCCAAACTTTCACATTTATAATATTAATATAGATTCAGTTTCAATTAATGTATTCATTGTCGACGAGAAAATAAATATCATTCTTCCTATCGTTACGAATTAAACAAGAAAGCTATTTTAAATTTCAAACGGTATTCCAAAATTGTTTCTGCTACTGCAGCAACGCGCCGGGCTCCAACTAGTAGTTTATAAATAATATTATAACATTTATATATTTTAGAGTACGAATGCTTATTTAAAATGTTACGATTCTCCGTGTAATAAAATATGTTAAATCATCTTTCAACAGTTTCTTTTTTTAAAGAATTTGTTTAATTATGCATGCTGTAACTTTTTTACATATTATCCTGGCATTTCATTACAATTTTAATATATACTTTTATCAGGAAATTCACAAAAATTGATCTTCAAAAAAAAAAAACACAATTTTTGCTAAAAAATATTTATAATATGCTATTGTATTATTTCCTAGAGTACAAAGATATGTATTTTGGACTACGAGTTTGAAACACTTGTTTTAAAGAATTAGATGAACTCCATATATTATACATAAAGTTATAGTATATATCATAAATTATGTTAATTTTGAAGAATATTCGACGAATATATTTGCTTTCCTTATTTCTTATCTTTAATTTTTTTCCCCATATGAAATACACAAAAGGGAAGTAATGAAATCGTGGGGGACGATTTTTTATTAACAAATGTTTTAGACAGTCTGAGTCAGTACCAGAGAAACATATTAGGTAAGAGGATGAATAGCATCAGTTCAGTAGTAGTTCCTGTTTCCTTGGTGGGCATATAATGTTGTGGGATTGAATTATTTCCAATCCAATGACGGGACGTACCTCCTATGTATTGCATTGGTGATTGCTATTAGAATTGAACCGTAATTCCATATATTCGAGTTGCCGTGAAGACGTTCATTCAATTGCCTCAGATGAAAGTGCAAACCGGTGATAATCACTGGTAAAATTGAATGAAATCTAATCTTTGTTTAGCAATTTGTTGAAAGTCTAATGAAGCAATAAATATAGTTAAATTTATGAAGGTTTAATTTTTTTAAAAAAATGCCATCCGTGAGTTTCCCTTCAGAATGTTTGGGATCTTTGCAATGATTTTTCGACTTATGAAAATTAGAAGTTGCACGATTCCTTATTTCCTTCTCCCATTTTTAATACTCCTCATTTTCCAGTATGAGGCAAATGTAAAATTCAGACATAATAAAAAATAACCGCATGATAAAAAAAAAAAAACTGTGTACGATCAGAGAAATTTACCAAAGACGCCCATGTAAAAGAAAAATTGCCAATTTTTCCAGACTGTTTGTTTGGAGGTTGAGAGTAACGATGTCATTGTGTTGTTTGGCTCACACTGCTAACAGCTGAAAGTCGACATTTACTGAGATATGTGAATCTATCGCTTCAGCAAAAGCCGACACTTTTGACACAGATCCATCTAAAGAAAAAAAATTGCAATGGCGATCTTGACAGAAGTTTGTTCTTCGTTAAAAAAAGAAAGAAAGGTGTGTGGGGGGAAGGTAGCTTTGGAGACAATAGACTCTGATGAGGAAGCTGGCTGCAAAACAGGGAAGAAGAAGAAGAAAGTTTTTTTTAAATTTTGCGTAAAACTTCAATTTTAATATGCGCTACATTGCAATTTTTATTACATATATAATCCTTTTTCCATACAATTGATTTCCGTTAGCTTAATGAATTGGAATTTTTTGCAGTAAATGCAAAAGTAAAAGTTTATTTTTGTTTTTTCATCAATCACACATTTTGCTTAATTTGGAATATCACTATATACATTCAAATACATATGAATTCTTTTCTAATAGTTGTTGTAAAAGTTTTATTTATGATTTCTGTATCCCCCAATGATCTATTTATGACTTTGAATAGATTATCTCATTATTTTAAAATGGTGATTTGAGGATAATTCCATTAATAAAGCTTTGACTTCTACACATATCGAAGCTTTTACAAAATGTCATTGACCTGTATGCAGCGGAAGAAAGTGAAGCCCAGAACCTACATGCTTAACACTTTTGTAGTAATTCCGCATTTAAAACTTCCGCTCCTTCGAATAGCAGGATCATTTTTCAAAAATTAATGATGGTGCAAAATTTTTGTTTTATGCATTAAAAAGGAAATTTTCAAATCAATTCCTTCATTGCGATATATTAAGAAATTTTAAAAAATATATGTACATAGTGTTTGCCATTAATGTTGTTTAATTTAAAAACAGTTTAATGCATGATATTTATGCACGTTGCATTTAATAATACTGTTCAAATCGTATATTATAGTAATTCTATTCGCACTTGATCTACTTTTTGTCCATGTGTCGAGGATTCATCATGAATTCGGATATCTACTGTAGATTACTCGAAAAATCACCTAAGATAAGAATCTGAAACTAACTTCTGTGGATAGCTTTCCTGTAGGACTTTTAGAAAGAAATAGATCTACATTTGTGTTTCATGTGGAAGAAAGTTAGAAACACATTTGGTAGTCAGCCCAAAAGCTATGATCAATTTGCTGTTGAAAGTAATTAAGTCTACCGATTTCGAAATCACAGTGTTTAACAGCATAGCCAACGAGAATTAATAATCTTTTTCTTTTATTCATTTCTTGGCTATGTTTTTACACATTGTGCCTTTAATTTCTTAAATGCCATTTCATTTCGAAATATAACTAATTTTTATTTCTGAAATCGAATTTTTTTTAATAGTTATGGCATATGAAAAATAGAGACGATTATGGTAACTTCAGTCAAAAAAATTTCGGTGTTTTAGAACAATATTCATGACTAAGTAACCAAAAATCCCAATGCTTAAACAGTCTAATTTCACATTATACAAAAAACGTAAAATACCACTCATTCATTCTTCTTTTTGAAACTATATGCAAATGCAAATTTTATCTGTAACAATTTAAATTATTGTGCATGTGACCCTAACTTAGGATGCTTTCCTTCTATGCATTTTATACTTTTTTTTCCCTTCTTAATAAAATGTGATACACATACTCTTCAATACAATATGAAGGTTGCTTTTAAAATTTTCAAACCAATTGTGTAGTTATAATAATAAGTTATTTAAAAAGTGAGCAAATGTTTTGCGATTTTTCAACTGCCTTCGAACATATTATCTCAATAAGCTTATTATTATTATTATTATTGCTATTTTAAAATTGAAATTTTTTCCTTTTAATGATTGAAATTTTTTCCTATATCGATATCTTTTCTGTGTGGATATTCCTTTCTTTTTATTATTTTTTTAAATAATTTCTTTAATTTTAATAATTTTTATACATAATTTGTAATGGTTTTATTATTGTAATGATACAGTTCAAACAAATTCATTTATTTCATAATTTCTGCAAACCATTCAATTGTGAGCAATTGCTATTTTTAATATTAAAGATGTAACAAATCATTACTTTTGGGTATTAAATTCAAAGTAGGATTTTCACTTCTGTTTTTATTTCGTAGAATATACATTTTTTAATTTACACCAGCAATAATTTTTAGTAAACTATTTTTATTTAAGTCACAGTCTTATATCAAAAAATAAGAAATAAAGTTGAATATTGTGTTTATTATTAATAATTTAACTAATAGGGAAGCTAAGGTTTCTGTTGGAAACTGAAGTTCCTAAAGCCTAATTGTGGTATGAATCAATGCAACCATTCTGCAGTAATATGAACAATTTTCACGTGTTCTTTTGAATCAACCTCTCTCTTTCTCTCTCTACATATATTCATACATCCATGTAAGGATAGAATAACTGGAATTAATATATATTTAAAACACTGTGTAATCGAAATTCTCTTTAAAAATGTTTGTGCAGAATTTAGTTCTACGGAAATCCGGACAAAGTGACGTGCATCAAAATTAGGGTGTTCCTTTCTTTAATCTTTTCGTTCCATCTTTTATCTAATATCGTAATAACAATCTGATTTCCTTACTCGTAATGTATCCGCCTTGTGATCTACTATAAAGAAAATTCGTGATATGCTTTGTTGCCAATAAATGAACTAACTTAAATTTTGATGACATTCTGCTACAATAAAATATTACACTCTGTGGTATTATTTCGATGATTAATTGTTTTGTCTTTAGTTGTTATAGACCCAAATTTCCCATTTTTATTGTATGATAAAGCTACCTCATAAAAATCGTACCATATCAGATAACCACATTGTTCTATTATGCAGAATCTGTAGATTTGATTTATTGACTCTTGCTAATAAGTAGATAGTGAGGAATACTATTGAATAATAAATTATTCTATAGGTATCAATATCATTGGATATTAATTATTCCAACAACTAATTGATTCTTGAAAAGATATTTTAATTCATTTTTCAATGATAGAGGTTTTTAATTTCTGAACTTTAATAATCTGATTCACTAATTAGATATATCACTTTGTAAGTTTTTAAAAATCTTAAGAAATACACAACAAAATGCTCTATATGAACGAGCAAAGGCAACCAAGGAACTTACTTTAGTATGCCAAATAGTAATATTTCGATATGCTTGTAAATGTATAAAATTTGAACTAATGTTATTGTTTTAAGACGAAATAAGACGAAAGAAGCTAGAAAATAATATGCCTTGGACTCCATTTAGTTTCGCTAAGTCATTGATGACGACTAAAAATGAGGGGAAAAAATTTAACACATCCCGACGTCAATAATATTCATTAGTGAATTTCAAAAGAGTCCAAAAGAGTTCAAAAGTCTCCGACTGTTGATTTGGGCCGAAAAAAGAAGAATTCACGCAAATGAGTTTAAAAACCGTTTTAGGCCTAGTTTAGTTTAATGTTCTATTTTAAAGAAACTCTAGGATTACTTTGAGATGAGTCCAGCAATTTTAAATACTAGTCAGATGACGAGAATAACACCGGAATTTGCATACCTGGTCTTCACACCAGCGGGAGGACATTTGACTCTAACGGATTTAGCATACAGCAGGTCCTTCGATAGAGACGGATCTCCTCGAATCCTTGGATCACAAAGATTAGTTCGAAAACTTATTACCAGACCACTGTAGCCTGGTTAAACAAATTCTGTAAATTATAAAATATTAGGACAATGTTGGATTTAAGCTTGAATTGTTAAATTCATTATTTAATTGATTGAAGTATAAAAAATATTAATTTATAATGGATTAGAATATTTATTATCCACATAATTATTTATGTCACATTCCACAACTGTCCATTCTTAACTGCTTATGTCACATTGAAATTTCCAACAAAATAATTATTCTTAATGTTATGTTTATTTGAAATAATTACTTCTTTTATCTAACATAATAAGTAAATGCTTTTATTTGCAAATAGAAAAAAAATCATTATCCAATAATATTGGTTAGTTTTACAAAAAATTTTCAACTTAAATCATTTTTTTCCTTTCATATATGTATTAAAAATATTTAAGTAGAAGCACATATTTTCTCCAAGAAATAAATAAAAAATTAACTAAGATCAATCATTATAGTGTTGATTAAATTTTATTGATTGAAATGTAAAATTAAATTCGACTAACTATCAAAAGAAGAGGTCTATACTGTGCATCACAAAAACGTCTAAGTCTGTTACAATTTTGCCTTTTATATGTCATTTTTTTCAGTTAATACCTTATTTTGTTTAGTTCATTAGTCCTAAAACTTTCTGATTTATTAATATGATACCCTTAATTTAATTAAATCAAACATTAATTAGTTTATTGATTTCTTGCCATTATTTATTTATTTATATATATTTTTTAATAGTTACTCGCCTTAAGATGCGAAAACGTTTTTTAAAACCAACTATGTTCCTAATAGGAGAGTTTTTAACAAATGGAGCTTCTTACATCGTTGCTTTTGAAATATTTGTGATTCCTTTAAAGTTTAAAATAAAATAAAAAGATATTTAATTTTCAACGTAGACTTTAGGGATTTATAACTGATCAGAAATTCTCAGTAAAATTTCAAAAAAGAATAGTTAACTATCAGAAAAACTTGTTTATATTAAGATTTTTCCATGGAAAAAAATAATCCCGTATTAAAAAGTTTCGAAGAAGGACTACTGTATGAAACCTCGGAAAAACTCTAGAGAAAAGATTAGTTTTAGCCGAGACGTAAATAGATTTCCCCTTGGTCGAACTTTTCTTTCTCGATGAAACTTTTTACTCGAGGATAAAAACTTATTTCTTGAAAGGAAACAGAAAAGATTTAGGGAACAAAGCCTGAAATTATCATTCATAACATCATTGCATCTTTTAAAAGTGTCTGACATACCGAATGAGGTTAGTGGCTGTAATCGAAATTTTTATAGCCATTTCATATTTAAAATGAAAGAAGATATATAAATATTTATAAATTATTTGCCCTAAATTGTTTTTATTAAATTTAGAATCTAAGCAAATTTGCATTCTTTGTTAATAAATGACGTTTTATTCATTCATAACAAATAATACGACAATAATTATCCAAAGATATACTCTTAATCTTAACATCTGTATTATTTTTTTCCATTAGTGATTTTCATTTGATAGAAATAAAAGGTATATACATAGAGTAGGGGTGGTAGGGTAGTAGGATATATACATACAAGTAGGTAGTAGGGTATATACATACAAGGTAAAGGTGGGTTCACAAGAGGCTAACTATTGCCCGCTATCGTTGCCTCTCTACAATTGTCCTCTTCTGAACAATTGAGACAATGTCGTTGGGACAATGTCCAACAGCCGTCCCGACGGGAACACTACTTGCCACTGCCCCGTTGTGGTCAAGTGATTTTCCGGAAGTAGGCGTGATCTTCTATTGCGCGCAATCGTTGCCCCTCTTCTGTTGTCCCTGTATTGTCCTCGTATGAACAGCTGAGACAACGTCGTTGGGACCCCGTTGTGATCACGTGATTTTCCGGAAGTAGGCGTGATCTTCTATTGTGTGTGTAGACTAATTTATTCTACAGGCATGCATTTTTTGGACTAATTCACTATATAGCTATGCTTTTGAGAGGCTAATTCACAGTACATATTAGCTTTGGGGGGAGGGGGTAATTTACTTTACAAATATGCATTTTTGGACTAATTCACTATACGTATATACTTTTTTTGGACTAAATCATTATATAGAGTATTCAAAAAAATTATTATAATTTAGTGTATGATTGTTTCGATACATTGAAAAGTAGTTTTTAACCACACCACTTGCTTCAGTAAATTTATGTGAACAGTCCTGTTAGCTCGAAGAAGTTCAAGGTGATACTCCATTCTTGTCAAATAAAGTCAAATATTTTAATTCTTTCATTCGAACATTGCATTTGTGAGCCTAACTTTGAGTGTATCTATATCATTTAGAAATATTCTGTTATTTGTGCAATTCTCAGAATTAACGTTGAACAGTAATGGCCAGTTTGAATTCAAGGAACGAAAGAACGCGTTAAATTTTTTCCATGGTTCTGATAATAATCGAATGGAAAATTTCTATTCCTTGAACTTCAAAACAACAACAACAACAACAAAAAAAAAAACTGATAATGTTAAATTTATGAGCATTAAACTGCACATTTTACAAGTGTTGTCGTATCCTTTTAAACTTAGTGTGTCCTTGATATTTTGCAGCTGATGAAATTATCTATTAACTCAAATTAAAAATTCTCAAAAGTACTATAGACGACCAAATATGATTACAAACACGTTTGTTTAGTTAACTTTTATTTCCACGACAATGGAACTTGCATATTCCCGGTAACAGACTTTATTGTTATTTGCATTCATATTGAAGCTTTGAGAATATTGATGGCGAATGCCTGTATCAAATTTTGCATCAGCAGCAATCAAATATTTATAAAATAATGATCCTAGTTTGAAATATTCTATTAAAATTGCCTGAATAATTAATTCTGTTTGATTAAAGATTTCTTAGTAATTGTTTATATTAATAATCTTCCATTGGCTTAAAAATATTATTTATGACATTAACAATTTTGGAATTATAATTGGTTTTAATTCCAAGGTTATTAGTATGTTTTTTGACGTCGCAAAAACATTATCGATGCTCGTTTCTATCAAATTCTTTGATATATGAGACAAAAATTCTTCAAAAAGTCATTTTATATTGATACATTTCATTGCAACATGGAAATAATGTCATACTTCCTCCATTAGAAAATTTAATGCTCATTTCCGAATTTTTTTTTAACAAAGCTGTGGTATAGATTTATAAATAATTAGAATAATAATAAAAAAATAAAGACGGGTTTATTAATCATATACATAAACTTAATTTAAAATAAAAAGTAATTTTATTTGTTATAGGATCTAACCTTACGTAGAACATCTTTGATAGTTTCATTTTAAATTCATTGACAACCGTGTCGCAAGACGTAGTATAGTCTAATTAATAAGAATCTTATTAAAAATTTCATTTTTAACTATTTCAAGTTGATATTCTGGATTTTGCTAAATAATAATTGTTTCTCTTTTTAAAAATTTTTTTAATTTCAAATCCAAAAATGTATATGTTGTTATTTATAAATTATTCAAGCAATTCAATTATTTATACATCATTCCTTATACAAACAAAGTTATTTAATTATATGAGTTTGTTTGTTAAATATTTTAAGCGCAAATCACGTTGTTGAATGTAGAGTATTAATTATTATTATTATTATTTTATAGGTTTATAATTCAATAATATTGCACTCAAATGTATTTGGCATGGATGGATGATTTTTCAAAAAAGCTATGAAACTTGAAAAATCCCTTATTTATAAGTACTAATAGTTTAAAAGTTTTATACATACCAATTCATTTTAATTTATATTTTTGATCGTAGAATGGTCCCCTCCTACACTGTTATCTACTAGTAGAAAAAAAGCCTCCAACTGGAAAAAGTTTGACTCAACTTTGTTTAGTATGACTTCAGGAGCTGAAGTGAGGCTTCATTTCCAACCGACTACATTCCGCTAGTTTTCAGATGAAGATCTCCATCCAATCATGAAATCAGATGCCATCATAAATATGTTATCAACGAGTTAGAACCCGAAAATGGCGGGGGATCATTTCTTAGCAAGCAAAAGAGCCTGCCATTGCTTCCGTCTTCTTCGATCGAGGACGAAGAGTTTGCCATGAGCGAGAATCAAATCAAGGAATCGACGGTTTTCTTTTTCAAACCAACCGAATCTGAATAAGGAGGCAGGCAGTGAGAGAGAGAAGGAGAAACGCATCTTCGAATGGTGTCTTGTTACGTGATATGTGAACAGGAGGTACAGGATAATCGCTAGGCGTTCTCTTCTGGTGGCAGCTCCCCAAATGTCGCGACCTTGACAGAAACTGTGCAAGATGAATGCTCTTGCCGCTTCCTAAGAGGGGGTGGGCCGTTGGGTGGAGAAATAAATAAATAATGAACAAAATATATGTGCCACTTTCACGCCAGCTCTCCTTACTTGCCATCTCCTCTGTTCTTTCTCTTTTGCTGCCTGCCGAAAATCAGGAACTTTTTTTTTCTTTCTTTTTGTGTGTTGCGACGGTGTTTTTATCGTTTCGGCAAGGGTGTCTAGGACGTGTTGGAGGCTTTAAGACATCGTCTGACGAAGAACAGCAAGTGGATTGTTGAAAAAACAATGGGTGCCTCTTAAAAAATTAAGTTTTTTTTTTGTTGTCGGTTTGAGAGACATCTGGCTACTGAGTGTTTGGGTTGGTAGGCGTGTTCTTTTGTATTCTAAAAGTAAGCCTTTGGATGTGTTTAACCACCTTTTCTGAGTTGAATGGTACTCTACTTTAAAGGGGTAGAGAAACGAAGAAAAAGATGGGGGAAGAAACCCTTGCGGATGATTTTTTTTCTTTAGTATTTTATCTTAAAATCAATTTTAATGGAATTTAGAATTCTTTTTGTGAGGGCTGTTTTTTGTAAGAATTATTATTTAAAAAATTCTTTATGTCTTGTTAATTATTATATAAAATTATTTATACTTTCTTTATGAATAACTAATAGCATGTTTGAATTTTTAAAAAAATTTTTTACAGAAATAAATAATGATAATAAGTCGGATTGTAATGATTGAAATTATTTTTGTCAAATTTTCTATTAAAAAGTCAGCCTAATAAACAGACTAAATTAAATAATCAATCAATTATTTTTAAAAGTGTAGTCAATTAAAAAAAAATAGCCTCGCTTTAAAAAATAGAAAGGAATAAAATTTCAATTTTACTATGTAAGTTTGATTGAAAAGGAAACTACTTTCTTTATTTCTATATTTATCAAATTATGACTTGATACTTCTGGATTTATCTAAAAGTTCATGGTATAGTTGTATTAGTCTGAAATATTGAACACAATTATGTTTTGGAGGAATTTGTTAGCATCTAAAAAATTCTTCTTCATACCCTTCATGTATCAGAAACCATATCAGATCATTTGCCCGCCAGTGCCCATTTAAAATTTGAATCGTATTTGGAACACATTTGTGAAAGCAATCAATATACTTTTCCCACTTGTGGGTCCCTTTACGCAGTATGTTCCGGTAGTTTTTTTTTAATGAAAATACCAACATTTATAATGTAAAATTTATTAATCAATAACATAATGTTAATTTAGGCACAAAATTTTTTTACATGAATATTACATCCGGTTTTGTAATTTCATTCCTTTAAACCAGAGGTGTCCAAACTTTTCGCGGCACTGGCCGGATCGAAATTAGATCCATGTTATACGGGCCACATGTATATACAAATTGAAAAATATCATTATGAGTAAAGTAGCATTAAATACTATTAATTAATACTTTTTATAGTAACTTGAAAATACAAAATACTAAACAAAGTATAATTATATAATTATTTTATATAAATTGAAATATTTTCATGCAACCTCTAAAGCGAATGATGAAACTGTTTTTTTTTTTTGTTGTTGTTGTTGTTGCTTTTGAGAATGTCTTTATAGTTGGGATCAAAATTTGTTACACCAATCATAAGCAATGACTGCAAATGATCATCAGATAAATTTGCTCTATTTTGATTTGAGATACTTCATTCGAGAAAAAGTTTCTTCGCACACGTAAGTAGTCCCAAACATTGAAATGAATTTACGAGCAAATTTCTTCAAATTTAGAAACTCTTTTGCATCCAAATATTTATAAAAATCTATTAAGTTTCCTTCCTTGTATTTGTCCTTGATTTGTTCGTTTGCTTGAAGATCAATAATTTAGTCTTATAACTTAACAGCGCGATAGACATTTGTGTTTGGTCAAGCACAACAACTCCGTTTTGTTGGCCACGTAGTTTTTCGATATACCTTTAAGAAAATGAAAAGGTTTGGGCGAAAACATCATTATGTTTCAAAACCCTCCGCGGGCCGGATAAAATCACTTGGCGGGCCGGGTTTGGCCCGCGGGCCGTAGTTTTGGACACCTCTGCTTTAAACTATTAGTGATTATTAGAAATTTTTATAGCTCTTTTTATATTTTGCTACTGTATTGTTAGTGACAATTTCAGTTCACCAGATTTATTTTTCAGTGATACCATCAGATATAGTAGCAAATTAATTTTCTCATACAGATAGTTGAGTTTTCCTGTAAAATAAAGCAATATGTCATCATAAATGCAATTATAATTTGAATAATTTTTATTCAAACTTTATAACTCGAATTAATTAACGTCTGATTTAATGTATTAACTAAATACAAATTAATAAAAGATTTTTTTTTTCCAAAAAATTTTATGGAAATATTTTTTGAGCAAAGAGAACTATAGGAATTACTACACATCCATTAAAAAGTTAATTCGAGATAATTTCTTTTTCCTGGGGCTTTGGATCATCATTTATAGCTCTAGAAGAATTGCCATCATTCAGTTTGAAAGCAGACATCGAATGAAAATGTGCCTTATCACCATCTCATAAGATTAGTGTTGAACTATTCTATTTATCAGCGGTGTTAACAACAGAGTTTGGTAATAATAGCCAAAATTCTACCAATTCCGATGGTGAACAAATTTTTACAGGTGGATAAGTTAATTTGAATTATGTTGGTTTGAAATATGTTTATATTTTATTCATGGATTGATTGTTACAAATTTATTTTTGTACTAATTTTCCATTTAATAAATGAAAGGATAAAATGTTTGATTTCATAC
Organism: Argiope trifasciata; assembly: GCA_026543055.1. NCBI lineage: Eukaryota > Metazoa > Arthropoda > Arachnida > Araneae > Araneidae > Argiope > Argiope trifasciata. The sequence goes on from JAPMOQ010018920.1 coordinate 7,663,412, forward strand.
TTCATTTCATAATATATTCTATAATACAAAAGATAGTGCAGTGTAGTTAAATCGACCTTTTTTATTCGAATCATCGTTAATTTGAATTTTTTTTTCTTTCAGTTTTCTGAACTTTTTATTAACAGAATCAATGCTTCGAATTTGTTTTGGTTAATTTGAAATCAAAATAACATTTTTATTTCTAAACTGAAAGCGAATAAAATAATCTGTTATTTGTGTCTTATTCTAATGGTTTGAAAGTAATCTTTTTCACATCTTTAATTCGCTCGAAAACTTTCCAGTTATGCAGTTGAATTACAAAAGCAATAAAAACGTTATTTTAAAAGTAAATAATCGGTAAATATATTGAATATTTTGAAGTCTTTATTTTACAGCTGATGTATTTAATGCCTTGAATACTGTTCATTTATTAATGTAATTTGCTTATTTATTAAAATTATTATTATTTTTTGATTTTAAAAGTTTTTATGATTATAATCATTATTACATTATTCCCTAAAATTTGTTGCTAAAAATTGTTGATTATATACTATTATTTATTATATTATTTATGATATTAAAAAACCATTATTGATATATTTTTTTAATTTTAAAATTTGAATTTTCTACTATCTTCGTCTATAGATACAATTAGATTTAAATCGAATTTTTATTGTTTTTTCAACAGGTCAGAATCAGCCAAATTCTTTTGTACAAGCACGCTTTGTAATTATATGTTTTTGAGTGAGTCATTTTTTTTTAAAGTGGGTAACAGATGTTTAAATTACGAATAAAATGTACGAATGCTTAATTCACTGTATAACGTTTATTAGCAGTAGTTGTTTCACTCGCTGGGGAATCGAAATACATTTCTTCTTTTTCATCTTTCAACCCATGTCATCAAGAACATGGGTTGTTGACACGCGGCGGTTGTCAATTCCAGCATCGAATGCCCACTTTCTCGGAATCTTTCTGGAATCTCTGTGGCAGTGTTAGATTACCCCGATCCCCCGCTGTTTTCGAGGAAATGGGATCCTTCAGCTGCAACAGTGGTCATCCTGTAGTGAAACCAGAGGAGGAAACCAGTATTGGAATTTTTCTACCGCGGTAGCTTCTTTATTTTCCACAAAATATTTTTAAGTCTTTTTTTTTTCACCATAATTTTTCTTTTTAAATCGAATGTATTTTCTTCATCCAGAATTTTTTTCACTTGCTATTAGAAAATTAACTTTCAAGCCTTCTCATTTTATTAACACAAACGTGTTCAGAAAAAGGTTTTATTTATTTATTGTTATTCAAAGAAACTTTCTTGTATTAAGATTTTTTTTCCTTCTTATTTTAGATATTCTATGCAATAGGAATCAAATTTTTAATGCAATTTCAGATCATTTTAAAATATAATAAATATTTTCTTATATATAAATATAAGAAAATACTTAGAAGTTTCCAGTCTTTAAATATTAATTAACAATTAACGAGAATTACAACATTTTTTATTGCTATAATGTTTCATGAAAAACCATAATTTAATCTTCTCTTGAATGTAAGCGATAATAACATGTATTTATAGAATATAATAAATGCTATTTATATAATAATATTTTTGATGATAAATATATTATGTGTGATAAAATTAGAATTGATCATTGTACCAATATGTTCTGTAAAACGATCTAACATTAAATAATTCTTCAGTCATTTGTTAGCTAACAAACTATACTGAGGTTTCGAATCACATGATATAGAAACTTTCCATTAATGGTTGGGTGGTTGGTGGGTCCGAAAGTGGTGATTCATTGTCAAATACCTGCAAGTTCAGAAAAAAAAAAATTAAAAACCTGATGGAATCCGATTAAAGCAAAATAATTTACTGCACAAGTGTTATTGTATTTTAGGAAAATTTTTACAAGTTTCATGAATTCATATTATTCTCTCTCTTTTATTGGCTATAACCAGATCAGTGATTATTACCAGGGAAAAAACCTTAAATGTCGCTAAGAGAAGATGGCATGTTTTAAAATTGGGAAATCTAATTTTTATTAGATCTCCAAGCTCTTCGCTGTTTTTAAGTTTTCAAAATGATACGTAATTGCATAAAATCATTTATGTAATTACAAAAGAATATTTTTAATAGAATAAAAAAAAAACATAACTTCGAATACATTGATGTGATAATCAGAATTGGTTTTAAATAATCATATTTATATCATACCATTTTATTTTGATTTTGATTGCGTCAAGCAGGAGTAAAAAATGCCATATAATATCACTTCAGCGTTGCATTAGCCAAAAAAAAAAAAAAAAAATCAATAAATAGCTAGTTTGATTATTAAGAAATTGATAATAAGGCATAAACTATGACTATGGTTGGACTAATCAATGAATTTTATCATTTGTTGCTCTCGCTCCACCAAGTCTGTAGTTGTGGCTCTACTTATAATCTTCATAAAAAAAAAAAAATCTTTACTTTTCATTTAATTTTTCAACATTAAACTATTTAAGAATTGCAAAATTTATTTGAATTTTAACGAAAATTACAATGTTGGTTTTTAGAGGAGAAAATTAGAATTTTCCTAATTTTAATTATTATTAAAGTTATTGTATTTTTAATACTGATTTCCTTTGGATATCACCTGATTTTCAAATGTTGGCTTATGCATTTTATTGGATATATTTCATTTTCAGCATTTTGATTTATCTCTAAAACATATTTTGTGAAAAAACACGCTCTTTTTTTGCTTTGTTTAACTATTTGAATATAACGAATGGTTTCAAGTCTTTACCTCCTGTTCTTTCCATGTTGTATCACGTAGCTGGGGTCTGTAGTTAAGACCAGTGCCATAAATATCTCCTGACGGTAATAGTCATTGCTTGAGCAAGTGATTAGATTGAAACCATGAAGCGGACCAATTAAAATGATGGAGAGTCTTCAGTTTCACGTTACTTAAATTTGTTCTTTTCTTCTGGAAAGACATAACGTTAAGTGATTAATAGTCTGTACCGTTTGTTAAAAATTACTCTTATATGATCCTGTAATGAATCTCAGGATGATATGTTGCCGCTATAACACATACCTCTAATGTTTTGCCGTATTACTAAATGATTTTTTTAAAAAAAGCCACGAAAAGATGTATAATTTATAAAGCAATTAATTGTTAAATTTCTTTCTTTAATGATGTGTATTGTGTATGTTATATTTATTGAAATATTATAATCTCTATTTTGTTGAAGTCAGATGAACGTATTTCTAAAGCAAAAGATATTAATATGAATCTGATTATTAACTTTTGTTTTAAGTCCAATTTCGTATACTGGATTTATTGATTAGACAAGCTCTGAAACGAGTAGTTAATAGACGAGTAGTAATTTATAGCTTAAATTTTTAAATTAAGAAAGCTATGTAAAACCAAAGTAAAATTTAGTCGTTTCTTTCTACACTGGAAATTATTTCTAAATAATTAAAGATTATAAGTGAAAATAACTATCAAGTATTTATTTTACATTCCGGATGAAACGCGATATATTTATTACTAGCCGTCTTTGGCGACCAGCTGGTTCGCCCTGAGTTATGCGTACTAAAATTTTCAATTAAATCACATATTCATTAGCCTTGAAGTAATTCCGGGCATTGATTGGCCTGAAATTAATATTTTCTTTAGATGATGGATGGAAAGTTCTAAAAGAACACGTTTTCCTAATAATATTCTTTAATTTTATAAATCAGTCAGTTTTAATTATCGGTTATGCTTCTAAAATATTAATTTTTTTTTCGGTGATGTTGCCAAAATATTAAATATGTTTTTTTAAAAAAAGCGAAAAAGGGAAAAAAATTATTGAATTAATGATACAGATATTGCAAACGATTATAGAAATATGCCATTAGGTCGGGATTTCAATGCATATCCTGTCTAAATTTGATCAGGTTAACCGTAAATATAAAAGATTTATTGAATTAATCATTTAGATATTGCAAACGATCATAGAATCCTTTGCCTTGCATTTATTTTTTTAGAAAGTATCACTTTTTATATTTATGTTATTTTATCCAGTCCCGTGCTGAGAGTTGTATTTCTTTAGATTTGATTTGCGATGATAGTTTTTTTTTTTTTTTTTAGTCTGAACTTCCGTCATTCTTTTATTTTATCCGGTCACGTGTTAAAAAAAACATGGTTAAAATATTTCTTTAAAAATTCGTTAAAAATAGAAGCTTAAGTTATAAATTAAAACACTGATACCATTAGAGAGCTAATTTTTTAATCTTTAAATGGATGTAAAAATCATGTTTGTGCGATAATATTTTCGGAAATTATAGCGGAAAAACGTCTAAATTTCGCTTAAATTTTAATTAATTCAAATTCGAATGAAAAATTCGAAAAAAGGGCTCCGAGGTGCACATTCCCGACCTCCAAGGTATACATGTACCAAATTTGGTAGCTGTAGGTCCAACGGTCTAGCCTGTAGAGCGCCAACACACACACACACACACACACACACACACACACACACACACACACACACACATTGAGCTTTATTATAAGTATAGATATAGATTATTGTTATTACAGTTGTATTATTTCACTATTTCTGTTGTGACAGAAATAAGATATTGTTTTTTTGAGGGACAGAGTTTTGTTTTGTAATTAATTTTAAGATATGCGATTGTCCCCTTAAACTGCGGTGAATATGTTTTATTACATTAATTGGATTAATTTTCTACAGTTATATTGGTTTTCGTATATTCAGAGAATCAAATAACTAACAATTTTATTTAACTGATTATCGTTTCATTTGAAAATTGTGACTGATAAATTAAATAATTGCTTTTATCTTAGAAATAAAATTCTTGGAATGAATTCACTTTGGAATTGGAATCGTTAGTTTAGGAGTTAATTTTAAGATAGTCCAACATTTGTTGTTTTTCTTTTTTATTTATTGGTGGTAGAACTTAGTTTTATTTCTTAATATAAATAAAAATTCAATTACTAATAAAATGTTGATAATGGTGCTTACGGGATATTTAGAATATTTTAAAAATTAAAAGTTAAATATTTAATTTGTGATGCTGTAAAAGATTTATAAATATTTCAATAATTTTGTATAGATTTCTAAACTAGTTATTAATTTATTCATTTTAAACATTATTTAACTAACATCTTTTGAATTATCTTTTTCTTATACCCAATCCTTATCCTTTCTTATATTCTTAGTCATATATCCAATTTGTTACTGATATGTTATGATTTTTAAGATGTTTGAAATTGCAAATGAACCCTATCTCTGAATTCTTGATAAAAATTATTTTAAAAATTTCCATACCTTTAATTTTTCATATAATTCAATAAAAATGAAATAAATCAAATTATACGGATTTTTAATCAGTGAATGTTTCTTCGATGTTGTTTGCTATAGTAATAAATAAAATTGTCTTAAAAATAATAACAAATAAAATTGCCATAGAATCATAATATTTCATCTCAATCATTTTAATGCATTCTTTGCGGTAAAATTAAGCTTTAAATTCCCCATTTTATGTTATTTCATAACTTTCGTCACCTAATTACGATGCAGAAATGTAATCATTAATTTATTGTTATTTTAAGGAATTAGTGACATAGAGTCATTTCCATCAACATTACCATGTAATAATAAAATTCTGACTTATAATGGTTGTTATCATTTATCTTGTTATCAACTGTACATCATAATTTTTTGAAGGATGTTAGAATCTATAATTTGAAACATCGTAGATTGTTATTATTTTTAACTTGTTATGTGTTTTTATAATTTATTCTCAACTATACAGTACTGATAACATACACATCAAAAATGACACTGCTAACTTAAGTGTAAATCGAATAACTAAAACAATAAAAGGTATTACTATAAAAGTATTTTTAAAAATTTATTAATATTAGAGGTAAAAAAAAAAGGCTTAGCATCACTAAAAATCTTATTATTATTATTCTAAAGTGTTATGTAAATAATTTTTTTGGAATGATATATTCCTGTGTTTTTGAGAATGAGTGGTATGATTTTGAATAATTAAATATCTAAATAAATTTTGGGAAAAAAGGTGCATATCAACGATATAATAATATTTGATAAGAGGTTGACTGCTTTAATTCCAATTACCCTTAAAAACAACTTGAACAGCTTCTTTTTTTCTTTTAAAATTCATTCTGCAATTTACTAATCGTAACTCAATCTATAAATATTATGTTAAAATCATGAATTCTTTGCAGGATTCTTAATGCATTAGATCAGACATTAAGGAAGCAAATCTTAGTTATACAGAAGTTATTTCTGTCATGATTTTTTTTGCGTCACATACATAAAATAGATCGCCAATTGAGTGAAATAATATCTACCGATTTTCTGTTTAAATTTATCCATATATTTGATCAGAAGAAATAATATTTTTTTTAAGTTGAAATAGCCCCTTTCGATGACTAACTTGTGCACCTAGATTATTAAAATGGGATGTTTTTTTTTAAAAAAAGGATTAATTTATCATTTGTTAAGATTGAAAAGCATGTATTTGATTGAATCAATCTGCTATAAGTTATTGCATATGCAAAGTTAAAGTATATATATTGCAAAATGTAATGTAATGTCGCGAAATGCAACTATGAAATTAATGTCCTAGTATAACTTTTTTTAAATTTAATATTACAATTATTTAAATCTGAATTTTGATAATGGCAAAAATAGCCAATTGAATATTTTGATGGATGAGCTTGAATTTCATCTCATCGTTAAAAATACATATTACCGTTATAAATACATATTTTTAAATGTTTCAGTCCTTCACGTTAATTCTATTTATAATTTTTTATATCCTCCAGAATTCAGAACATTTAAGCTAGGTGAAATATTTAATAAATTCTAAATGCGTTCAACACTCTGGTAAGAAAATAAATAACTAATACTAGTCGCTTTCAGCGACTAGCTGTTTTCTTACAATATATATACTGTTAATTTAGTAATGTTGGCCAACTGATAAAGCTATTTTAAGAGTATCCTTGCTAAATAAAAATGAAGCATTCTGATTGGTCTGATTTCAATTCCGTCAAACGCAAAGCCGAGGAATTGATTGACGAAATTGGTCTAGTTGTTGATGCTGGAAAATATGTCAAGACTTATCTCTAGAGTACTAAGGAGAAGGAAGGGTAGACGGCCATTGCTGACGTATGCAAACGCTATGATAACCACCAAAGGAAATAAAAATTTGAGAAATATGTGCAATGATTGTAGAAGATTTTTTCTCCCACAGTGAATAATGTTTTTGAGATTTATCTCGTAAGCGACAGCTGACGATTGATATAAAGGTCACGAGCTTTCATGTGAAATAAAAGTTAACAGTTATTTGGTTACAATGAAACAAATGTTTATAATAACTCTTTATCTTTTCCCTACCTCTTAAAAAACTTACTAGGGAGGATCGTTTTGAGATTTCCCTTGAAAATGAGAATGGAATTACGGGCAACCATTGATGACTTATCTAGAGGGAGGGAGTTTTCATGAGACAAAAATTAATGGAATAGGGCCTGTGTTTTGCTGTGTGTATGTGTGTGCGTGTGTTAATTCTTTCAAATACATAGTTAACTAGCTAAAGTAAATTAATTTCAATTTAGTAAAGTGTATTAACTAAAGCACAATTAATTTTTTAGTAAAGTGTATTAACTATAACATGCAATAAAAGATTGTCATACTTTGTGCCACTTGAAAAATTTAGAAGATTAAAAAATAGCAATTCTGTTTTAAAATTTTACAGTGGCATATAGATACTAATTGTATGCAAAATGCGTGAAGAATCATTTGATAATTCGGCGCAAAATGAACTTGTATTGAAAATATCTGGTTCCCAACTTTTTCGCGTGATATTCTAGTATAAGGTCATTAATATTTTAGATGATTATAGAACCAGGGAAGAGGTTGAGAGGAGAAATGTTTGAGGGGAAAAATCCGTTTTAATTTTCACATTTTTTTAGAAATTTAATTCTTAAAGGAGTATTATTTTTGCTTCGTTAATTTTATGTTTGTGTAGCTAAATGTAATAGAATTTTCACTTATTATATGGATCCCCTAGAGCAGGGATGGGGAAACTTTTTCGATCGCGGGCCAAAAATTGAAAAAATAAAGTTTGGCGGGCCAAGATGAATTTTTCTAAAGTTTTAAAAACAATATACAAGTATTACAATTTAATATATTAATGAGATGAATGAAATTGCGATTTCATTTTTAAAAGTTCCTTATGTTGAGGTTCGGAGTGAGATGTACTGATTCTAAGGAACGAGGCTAAATGCTCATTTGTCAGTCTACTTCTGAAATAATTCTTTCTAAGGTTCATAGTTGAAAACACTTGTTCACATATCTAAGATGAAGCAAACATAGCACTGATTTTCTGGGCATGAGATATTAAATTTGGGAAACTTACTTTCGATAATGATTTGTAAAACTCTAACTTTGGCATATTTAGAAACAATTGCTTGAGATGATTGTTAGATTGCAACTCAATTAATTCAAGCTGCAAATCTAACCTCACTGCTTCACAATTTACGTTGAATGGCATGGAAAAATTATCCAATTCTGCTTGAATATATTTAATTTCCATACGTCTGCTCCACAAGAAAAAGATAAAGCTTGTTGGCGCCAGTCTACAGCTATAACTAACAAATAACTTCCGCTTTTAACACTTTACCGATTGAAAACTGCCTGTGTTTGCTATTTCCTTCGATTTATGTTTTGCAGAACAAAAATAGAGAATGTAAACAGATTACCAGCTCTTTGAAAAAAAGGAAGAAAAAATATAATATTCAAACAAAGTAGAAAAGGATATGGATATATAATATATGAATATTTCTTTTAATTTGCCTCTGACCGGCAAATTAAAAGTCTATCCGCGGGCCGGATAGAACCTTCCGGCGGGCCGGAGTTGGCCCGCGGGCCGTAGTTTCCCCATCCCTGCCCTAGAGTAACAAAATTTTGTACTCTTATGTGTTTTCATTGACAATGCTCTAATTCATTATTTTTTAAAACCTAATTAAGTGTTAGCCATACAATAAAATATTTATCTCACCAGAATTGCCACAAAATTTAATTTCAATATTCAAGAATATTTATAATAATGAGTAAAAGATTAAGACTGGAAATTTTACATTTTATTCATGTTTTAAAATGTACATTAATGTGTTTTGATCATATTTATTTATATAATATGGTTTCTTTCTCTTTTAGTTAACTGGAATCGGTGTTCTCGCCGTCTCGATCTGGCTTTATTTCGATAGTTCCGTGTACTTGGGTAACACTGATGACAGCTACATGTATTTTGTGGCTATCTTCGTCCTTATGGCAGCTGGAGCAATCATGTTTCTTATAGGGCTACTAGGATGTTGTGGAGCCTTACAAGAAAGTCCATGCATGCTGGGAACGGTACTCCTTAATTTTCATATTTCAGTGTGATTTTGGTGTCATTTATGGAATTGTTTGAGCAATTTATAAGGACTTTTAAAATTAAAGTACCGTTTTATCTATTCACTTCTGTCTTAAAAGAATTTCACGAGTCTCTTAAATAAAGGGACAAAAGACTTTGAAATAAATAAAAATAAATTTTATTTTTAAAAAATAAATTTTATTTTTAACGTTTCATTTCCTTAAAATATATGTTTCTATTCAACTAAAATAGCGTTATAAATAACTCAGTAAAATGATATTTGTAACCTATAGGGAAAAAAACTGTAGGCGACTTTTCTCAATGATATTACAATCAGATTTAAAGGCTTTTGGTCAAAAAGAAAATAGGATATGCATTTTATATTTTGAGTTATTTAGATGGTTAAAACTCAATTTTAGTTCAGTAAAACAAAAAGTTTTATGAAAATTCAATAAGGTATATACTGAAATATAAATAAAAAATATTTATAAAAAAATTAGCATTTAATTGGAATTACATAGTTTACATCATTATGTCATACATAGTTTTATTCTAAATAAATGTATATAGGTTAGATGAGGGAGAAAAAGAAAAGGAAAGGACAAATTTTTAAAATTATATCTTTTAATTTTTGTAAATAATATATTCCGTTAAAAATTTTTTTAAAAGAAATTCGACTTATTTATATTTTGATATGTATGCATACAATTTTTTATAACTTTACTAGCTGCCAGCGCGTTGCTGCCGCAAAAAGAAATAATTTTGGAAAAATCGTTTGAAATTTAAAATAATTATATTGTTTCATTAGGATTGATTGAAAGAATAATATTTATTTTCGTATCGGAAATGAATACACTCATTATAATTGAATGATATATATAGAAAGGTGTAAATAATATTTATTCCCTTTTTAAAAAAACTTTATGGTTCAAGAGCTTTAGGGTTGGCAATATTTTTTTCCTTCCAGCATAAAACTGGATTGAGTCGGACGAGCATTATGGCAGCCCAGACAAGCATTCATTTTTATTTATATAGATTACATGATTTGATTATGCCTATAACCATCCCATATATGCAAGCAATAAGTATTCAAAGTCTCATCGCAATCGGTTGAGCGGCACGGCAGCTCACAAGAGACATATAGACAAACATTCATTGTATTTATATTGAAGTGAATAATTCGTAAAAATGCCCAATAGGATTTTTCACTGTTCTATTAAAGACCAAGTTCCAGAGCTTGGAATATCGCATGCAGCATTTATGATAATTTAATTACGCTTTGAACTAGAAATCTGGTATGCGATCCTCCCTCAAAGTTTGTTAATCCACGTCAAATTTCGAATGAAATATGTCAATTGGAAGTTTCTCCGTGCATCTGTATGTGAGTACAATATTTGAAAAGCGCAGAGAACTAGTTGGACGAAATATATACTAAGAAATATAGATGTATATTGAATTCTGAACCCATTCTGTTCGAAGGAATTTTTATTATTCATTGTATATATTTTTATACATCTCAAAATTCTATATATTCTTAGTCAGCTGTATTTATTATTTATTTTCTATATTATCAGTCTTTTAATAAGCTATCTCATTTTAAGACCTTTTAAAATTCTAGATAGTTATTCCAGAATATTTCATAATTGTATAGATGCTGAAACCCACAAATGGTGGACAAGTTCTCTTTTGTTAAGAGCTGTTTTGATTCTACGGATCTGTTTTGTTGCTATACTGCAGTCTGTAATTCTGTATATTTAAGTAAAAAATTAAGTAGAATACGGCCAATACATTGGTATTGGCCGTATTCTACTTAATTTTTTTTCTTACTCCTGAGGTCCCATTTCAAGATATTTTTATAACATCCGCTTGTTATTTTTAAAACTGTCTTGAAAGCAGTGGCATAACTAAAAGGTGGTTGGAAATATTATTCGTCCTGGGTGGCACTTCGTAGACGGTTGACAAGATACGGCATGTTAAAAAACAATTTATAATGTATGTAGGAAGGGAAAGAAGACATGCTAGATAAAATTTGTGGTGTTTTGGGTTTCAAATGAAAAGTTTATTCGATATCAAATGATTCCATTCTTAAATCAGTTTCAAGAATTAGAACAGTTACATATTCTCAAGAATTATTTCAAGAACAGTTACATATTCTCGGTTGATTTATTGAATATATATAAACTTGAATTACTTAGCAAATAATTGTATTTGATGAAGAATAGTTTATAAAAAAAAAAAAAACTCTTCAGAATTTTATCACTTTGTCTTAAAGAGAATGGAATGGAAATATGCATAGAAAGTCCCCTGAAATATTAAAGCACGTTCTGAATATAAGTTCGAAAACAACATTATTTATATTTCGTAATTTTAAAAATTTATATTAAAAAATTGCCGTGAGTAGTGCAAGATGTGAGAAAAGTTTTTCGAAATTAAAATTATAAAATTTATCTGATAGCATCGATGATTAACTTGACATTAAATGATGCTGCGTTATTTTGTATTAAGGTTATACTGCTTCATAAAATAGGTTTCAAATATGTTATGAATGAATTTGTTTTTAAAAAGCAATCAAAATAACATTCTAATTTAGTGTTTTACTTAAAAAAATAAAATCTCTACACACATGCATTTACTTTTATTTTTGAGACTTAAGCGGGCCATTTTGTAGGGGTTCCCCTCACTGCAGGTAAAAGATGCAACTACACTACTATCTGAAAAATATCTAAAGCAATCTAGCATATATAATTTAAGATTTCATCCTTTAAACGCAGTGAGGGGGGATAAAAAAATACCAAAATATCATTTTTCGGCATCAAGTAAATAAAATTTTCAAATTATCACATACACACAAATGGCCGCATAATTATGTCATGTCAGTATTAACTGCAATTGACATTAGTTGTCATCTGTTTTAGACTTGTGTGAGCTTTTAACGATGCCACACAGAGTCAATTCAATTCATCGAGTGTATGTAATGAAAGGACCCTCCCATTATCGACTTGCGAGAAGCTTTTATAATTGCACATTAGACCCACTGTTTACATGGCTCTCCTCATTTTAATCCTCAAAGGCCAAGATTGTTTAAACAAATTACGATATATCTCGCCGCTCGTCAAACTGTCACACAAGAGCACTTCGTCATTTTTTTTTTTTTTTTTCCCGAGAAGGCACTTTTTTTACTTTCAGATGGAAAAAACGAAACATTTATTCATTTCGTTAGCTCAACCTACGTAAAATTCTCAACAATTTTTCTTACTGTTAAGGGCGATTTTGAAAACGATTGTTATGTAATTATGGCACGTAGGATGGACTTATAAACTTATTTTTACTTTCTCATTAATAAAGTATACAAGAAGAAAGTATTTTAATCATAAAAAAACATTTTGGTGATTTTTTACGTTTTGAATCTACCTAATACCGAAAAACCTTTTCGGGAATTATACTTATATGTCTGTGAATTTGAAAACTTGAAGATGAAATTTGATATGTGATATTAATACCAAAATTGTAGTTCAGTCAAAATTCATTATTATTGATACGATAACATCCGAGAGCAGTGGGTTTAATACACTTTTGTTATATAACCTTAGCCAAAAATGTAAATTGTGTATTACATTTGCATCAAATACGTCAACGAGTTGGCTGCCTATTTGTCTTTTCTAATGATTACTGAATTTGATTATTCAGAAAGCTAATAAACTAGCTAATAAATAAACTAGCGCCATGAATTTAAGCGTGTAGTCTTGAAATAAAAAATGTAGAACTTTATCAAATTTTGACCAAAATTTGTCAAAGGACAAATCACAATGTTCTGCTTCCTTTCTCTTACAATGTATAAAAACGTAGCCACACCATACTACTGTAGCAGAAAAGAGAAACAAAAAAAAACTTCGCAGAAGCTGGTTTTTCTATTAAAAACGATTCAGAGATCAGTCAAACAATAACAACATTAAAAAAAAAATAATGATGGAGGTTCCATTCCAGCCGCTTTCCAATGTAATTGTATTTTTCCTTTGCTTAAGTTTGATCCGGTCAATTGAAATTCTTTTTACTTATTTTGAGTATTTATTTTCTTTGATTATTATTTCGGATTTTTTTTTAAATATATACTTGAGATAATTTTATTGACAACTAGATTGGCTTTGAAAAATATTCGAAAACACACACACACAAAACAGTTAATTTATTGCAATGAAATTAGAAATTTCAGACTTCCGTTAGAGTTTAGTAGTTTCGCATCTTGTCATTATAATTAAATGCATTTTGATCCGAATTTTTTGGGTTATTTGTCTAAGAGGGAAGAAATTTCATTATAGTCAGGAATGGTTTGTGAATTATAATTGTAATAAATAATGTCAGTAATAATTAAATGTAAATGCTTTTTGACTTGGAGTTTAAGTTTGTAAGTTTTAACAAATAAATTTTAAATTAACTATAATTAAAGATGAATATGAATGGCCATTACATTAAGTTATATTTAAGCGATTTAATTTAAATTTAGTAATCAGTTACTCCAGCCAACCAACTGGTTGCCAAAGGTGACTTGTAAAGAGTAAAAAGAAGTAAAAACCTTAAAGTTCTTGAAAGTTAACTTACATTTTTTTAATAATGATTGCAATCATACTTGGAGGACAAAAAATTTTTATCATTATTTTAAGAAGTCTTGTCTTTTTCTATTGTTTCATAGTTACAGAATTATGTTGAAACTAGAAAAGTGGATTATTTTTAAAGCGGAAAAAATTGCTGGGGAAAAAAAAAAAAAAAAAAAAAAAAAAAAGGAAAGAAAATATGTAAAATTATAATTCTCATTCAAAAAATATCTCCAAAATAAATCCACCATAGGCACCGACGAGATTCGAACTCGTGATCTCCTGTTTACTAGACAGGCGCTTTAACCAACTAAGCCACGGCGCCCTCGTTGACGGTTGGAAATTTAATGTTCATTAAACGAAAGAAGTCAGAACAGGAATGAACAATTTCTCGATTACTATTTTGGACGGGGGAGGGGGGGATTTCAAACATATAACTTTAGCAAAACTATATTTTTCTTCTTAAATTTCAGATAATACTTCCCAGTGCATTCAGAAAATATTATGAATTTGAATAATCTGTCTAAGTTAAACTCATAAAAGTGATTTATCAAAATCAAATCGAATTTTAAAAACATCTAATGAAAGACATTAACATTCTGATTATAAAATATTAGCGGGTCATTTCGTAAGAACTTCATGGAGGTTAAATAATTATTTATATTTTTCTTGCAAATTTCATACTTACAAATTGAAACGTTAGTGATGTGATAGATCCACGTCTGATTACAATTATGAAAACGGTAATTAAAATAATAATAATTTTTAATATGGGAAATTTTCTTTATTAGTTTTACAGTAAATTTTAATAACTGTTTGTAATAAGATGATATTAATCAATCCATAGTTTGAGTTAAAAAAATATGAATTTTAAAACATCAGTTTATTATTTGAAACTGTAAATTAAATATAAAATGAATGAATAAATAATAAGTTAAATAATCGTCTAAATTTGGAATTTATTTTTATGTAAGGTTGCTAACAATATCATTATATATTATAAAGATTTTATTAAGGAGGCATAATTTTAAAGTTTGAAGTCGTTAAAATTCTTGTAGTTCTTCAAATTGTTAATGACTGCTGCCGCCATCTAGTAGTACAAAGCTGTATTCAAAGATATTTCTAGTTAAATATTCTTTTTTCTCATTTCACAACCTATTAATAAAATACAATTCGAAATATCATGTTAATAATCCTGTTAAATAATTAGGACCAGATCAGATTCGAAAAATCGAATATCTGGATAATTAGCGATGAAAAGTTTATTTCTTAGGAGGAAAACAAAATTTGCGGAAGACAGTTAAACGAGTGTCGAACAATGTTGGTTACATATTGTATTCTTACATATTTATTAAATTATTAATTCTTGAACATTTCAAAATAATTTTTTCCACTGTCTTGACTTATTATTATTATTATTTTTTTTTTTTTTTGCTTATTTGTTCAGGAAGATTTTATTCACGGATTTTTTTCAAAGCGATCAGGTTAATTATTGTTCTGTCAATCAGAATTTTCTGTAAATTTCTATGTTCTAAGAAGACTTTACAATATTCTCTTTTATTTACAGTTTTTCATCTTTTTATTAATGATATTCGCTGCTGAAATCACAGGTGGAGTGTGGGCTTGGATGTATAAAGATGAGGTATTTACATTTCTTTTTTTTTCCATTTTTTAAAAAATGGAATTGAATTCAAAATTTACTTTATAAGATTTTCTTAATTTTAAGAAATTTTGCTCTCCCCAGGTTAATAAAATAATTGAACTGCAAGTTACAAAAATGGTGAAAGACGAATATGGTGCCTCTAAATCTGTGGAAAATACGATTGACGCTGTTCAGCATGATGTAAGATTTCATATTTTTTCTTTTAATATTTTGTGAATTTATTTGTATAGTTTTAATTTTGCATTTCATAAGGTAATTTATTACATACTTTTGAGTTATATTTATTTTCAAGTTTAATCATAGAAAAAACAAGCAATTTTATTAAATACATATTGCTATTAGCTCGACATATACATGCGGAAAGGAGTATATCTTTTCGTAACTTATTGATATGATGCTTTGGCCCATTAGGGTCCAACGGTTAGAACAAGTAGTATTTCAATTTCATCACTAACGATCGCGCCTAATTTGTCTCCTTTTTGTTAGGGTTAATAAGTTAGTATGTATTGTCATACTTTTGACATCACTTTCACCCAGCATTGACTACATACATTAACGAACGTTTGGAATCTTAATTTTTGCATTTTTCTTTCGATTTATTTTCAAGGAAGTCGGAAGTTTATTTTATTGATACTTTACTATCTTTTGAAAGTATGTTAATGTTTATCGTTGAAAGTCTTGGAGTCTTGAATTGAAAGAATGCGATTGCGAGATTTTGAGAATCTCTGTAGTTTTTGATTTCTCAAAATTTAGAATCTACTTATTAAATATCTTGAATTTTTATTTATTTAAAATGATGATTTAATCAAATATGTTGAAAAAAGTTTGGAACAAGCTATATGAATGAAATTTGGTATGTTAGCTAATCTTGGAAGAAATATAGACATTAAATATATTTCCATTTTCACAGAACTTTTTATGGAAATTAAAATTTAAATGCGTACATACACCCCAATATAAATATAGGAATTATAATTATAATTTTTAATTATAAGTAACTAAAATTTCCCGATGTTAATTGTTATACATAGAAGTTAGGCACAGAATCAAAGGACCTTTCTTCTAAAAGACTCGTATGCAGTTGTCCATAGTTTAAAATTCATTTCAAATAATCTAAGAACATTTTTTCACAATTTTCTTCGTCTTTTTCTATAGTCGTTGTCTCTGAAGCTGATTAAACAGGGAAGTGATTACAGATTTTTTATATCAGAAATTTCTTTCAGATTTGGAGGACAAATATAATTACCATGTTGGCATTTTGCACATTTTTTACTTAGCTAACTTCATACTTTTAATAAAGTGGAAGGAAAAATTGTCAATCTTTGTCATATTACCATAACTATTTCTATGTGGTTCATTTCATCGTATGAATTAACACAATTTGTACTTTACCAAATGAATTTGTTTTGACATTGATCTGAACATTCTCTTGTTTGAGCAAATCACACTGCTAAATAATAATTTCTAATTGGCCTTCTTTAAAACCATTTAAACTTTTTTAAAGGGTGAAAAGTTGTTTTATATCTGAAATAGATGGTTCTGAAGAAGTCATGTTAGACATATGCTTAATAGTAGATTACTGGTTTCACCGTGCAAACAAATCGATCTTTGTTATTGGTAATAAAATAAATTCTTTTTTTATTGCCACCATATGACATTATATTTACTTAGAGTGCTATAGTTTTAACACAGAATTAATGGATTCTAATCAACTTAGGATAAAATGCATCAGCTAGATTATGTTTGTTCTAGATAAATAATAGTTCTATAAACTGTTGAATTCGCTGCCCGCCCTTAAACAAAAATCCGTATTTCATCGCAATCTTTAAAGTTTAGCTAATGATGTCATTGATTATGATGAGATCGTTAACAAAATTACAATAAATGTTTGCTTTCACCAGTTTTTTCAAAATAAAAATTAAATAAGTCGTAATTATCAAACGAATTGAATGTTTTAATGTTGTTAAACTAACTTTCAGAAAATTAAAATCATTAAGGCATCATAATTTTAAAAAATGCCCATATATTTCTTGAATATGCATACAGCATTTTTTATGAATGCATATTCAAGAAATATACATACAAAATTCTGAAAATATGTTTGATCTTGTATGCACATTGAACGGATTTACTGATGAAATTCTGAAAAATTTCATTACAAGATCTCACTCTTAATTAGAAAGCGCAATGAACTAACGAATGAAAATTTCGTTGCTGTTTTAGAGCCAATATTGAAGATCTGAATCAAATTTTGTATCATTTGAGTGAGCGGGAGATTACTGTCCCAAAACTTTTAAAATGTTTTATTACTGGTTTTGTGTTTAATTTCAATTCCTTTTCGTAAATATATACAAAATCTATCGGTGTAAAAATGTACCATAAAGTCGATCGATGAACACAATTTCGATTTTTCCCCCCCCTGTTGTTCATTATTATATACAAACAATACGTAAAATTTTCTGAAGATAACCGAAACCTGCATTAATCTCTTGCCTATTTTTTATGCTTTTATTGTTAAAATATTTATAATTTCTTATAGGCAGATATAGCGTATTTATATTAAATATTCTTTTCGTAGCTTCACTGCTGTGGTGCTATGACGCCAAGTGATTGGGCTCATTCTAGGCTTAATAGTAAAGATAAAAGTGCTGTCGAAGTTGGAATATCGAAGACGTCTGGCTTCTATATTTTGCCTGCCACTTGCTGCAAAACCAAAAACCCAGATATCTGCGATTTGCACCGGAAAGTCAAGTTTGCCGGACAGGTGTTCGATGGAATTTACACTGAGGTACGATATGTATAAGCAAAATATTTTGGATCACCGATTTTTGCATCTCATTTAAAATTGGAATTTTATGCTATTGATTTAATTTAGCATGAAATAAAAAGTTTTCTTTGAATTTCGCAGTATTGAATACAATTATAATTTAGAATTTGGTGAAAATTCCATCAGTGCCAAACTGAACAGGCAACAAATGCCTGATAAACAAATCCAGTATGACTAAAAATAAACACGAACGAAGGTGGTTTTTTCTCTTTCTTTAATGGACATAATTAAAATATAATTCAACAAAGGCAAAGAAAGAAAATTCGCATTTTTTTTTTATTGCTGCTAGTGAGATGCTCACTATGAAAAGTTTCTTCGAATTTTTTGAATTGAGTTTTTAATTAAATAAAGAATATTCGCAAGTTTTGCTGTTTTTCTCAGATGAATTATCGCTCTAAAACTTTTTAAACTTCAGTATTTGAAATAAATTAGATTACAATAATTTTAATTTTATTAAATAAGTTATATATAAAAATAAGTTAGCGTACCAGTGACGCTAATTTTATTTTTCACTAATCTTTTTTAAAAAATTACTAAATATTTCAAAATTATTTTAGTACTATTCTTTAAGAATCCTTTTCATATATATAGACGAATTTACAGTGTTGTAAGTACCTTTG
Organism: Argiope trifasciata; assembly: GCA_026543055.1. Classification (NCBI taxonomy): domain Eukaryota; kingdom Metazoa; phylum Arthropoda; class Arachnida; order Araneae; family Araneidae; genus Argiope; species Argiope trifasciata. Next base: position 7,682,523 of record JAPMOQ010018920.1, read on the forward strand.
AAAAAAAAAAATGCTTAAAATTCAATAATATTTTCTATACGATGCAATGCCTGTGTTAAAATTTGGGTCCAAGAGACCTTTAAAATAGTAAACAACGTTCTTATTTTTGAATAATATAATATTTTTTGCAATACATTAATATTTGGTTAATGAACATTTGATTTGAAACACTATAAATTCAGCTTTTCCGTATAGTTGCATGCAGTAATTCATTCTCGTCCAATAATACCCAAAATTTGTGAATATTCTGTGAAAATATTTCATTTGCTGATTTAAATATTTTCAAATCTAATGTTTGAAACAAGCAAAAATAAATATTATAGTTTTTGTCTCCTTACAAAGGGGGGGGGTTCTAACGCTTTAATGCATTTAATTGACCAAAATTCGATTTAATAAAAAAGAATGCCGTGTATGGACATTGATAATGAAATTGTGTTTAGAAAATACAAATTTATTTACGCAATCAAAACGTAGATTAAATTTTAAAAGCGGAGATGAATTATTTCATTCAATAAAATTGGGTTGTTATTCACTGTGTATCCCCCTTCAAATGTCAAGAAAATCAATCCGCGATATATGTTTTACAATCATAACATTTACAATTAATGATTTGACGTTGTTGAGTTAAACTTGGTGAGAATGGCTCCACTGTGAGAGGCGGTGCCTAGACATCAGGTAGCTCTATGCCGTCATCCATATTCATTAAAAAAGCAGGTTTACATTCATTAATGGATATTGATACCCTTTTTCCACTAATTTCAGGATTGACATTTTTTTTTTTCTTTTTCTTTTTTCATTGGAAAACTTGATATGGGCCATTATAAGGCTTGCTTAGAGATCGGTGTATCGTGTCTCTATGGGAAAAATCATACTACGATTTAGGCAAATCTTCTATGCATAATGTTTTTTAGATCGATATTCATTCTACATATTGCATACACGTATATTGCAAAAATCGTTATGTAGAGTTTTCAGCGACTGATGTAATTAGGTAACAAGACAAAATCTGGCCTTGTAGATTCGAATTTGTTTGTTGGAGGCGATAAAGTTTTTTCAAAATGCGTCATTTTAGTACAGAAAATTTATGTGAAAAATCTTGTACTTAACTAAGCACCTCTCCCACAAAAAAAAAAAAAAAAACTGAGGACTACATACGAATTTCGATTTGTTATGATTGGTATACATCATTACTTATGGTCAAGAATCTAATTTCTGCTTCTGTAACCTTTTCATTTGTTGCACATTAAATTTTTAAATGAAAAATCAAGCTAAGATACAGCTTCGATAAATCATAAACTAAGAAAGTAAATTAAATAAATTAAATATAGAAAAATTTTTTGAGGTAATTCAACATCATCAACAAACTGTTTGCGATTTATGTAATTGGATTTTTTCATATGAAATTCTATATTATGTTATTATTACTTATGTTATTGATGAAATCCTTTTAGGGATGCATACCACGGTTACAACGGTATTTTGAAGATAATATGATCATTATGGTTGGAATTGGAATCGGAGTTGGTATCATTCAAGTAAGTTAATATGAAATAAGAAATAACTATATTTATAATTCTTTTCTTTTGTGTATTAATTTGATTTAAATTTTTTTTTCTTTTCATTCTTCTGTTTTTTTATGTAAAATTCTAAATAAATGGTTCTTAAATGAAGGAAAAAGGAAGAGAGAGAAAATGGTTGACTAACAGTTAGAATAATTTGCTTGCTAGTTATTCTGTAGATGGTTAGAATAATTTACAACTTGGTAGAGTTTTTTTTACCCTATGTGCTGTATGATTTCAGTAAGTGTTCTATTTACATTTATCTTGGATTTTACTGATATTTGCTTTAAAAATGATGAACGATGCTGTGTATGATTCTTCATGTATATATAATCACTTGATGAATTTATTAACAATGATTTTTCATAGACTTTGCTTTTGATATCAAATTGAATATTTCAATTTTCAAATAGAAATTGTGGAAAAAGAAAGTTGATAAATATGTATATTAGGTGATGCAGATTAGCTGTATGAAAAGCTCTTTGCTTCATGTATGGCCATTCTGATAGAAATGCTATATTTATTATTAGAAAATTAATATAAAAATACAATTTCTGTAAGAAGTCATCTCTCTTTCCATAGTCTTTTTTTTTTTTTTTTTTTTTTTTGCTTTGAATAGAAATTTTAGACTCATTGACTGAAAATAATTCTAGAAAGAGCCACTCAACTGAATTGTTTAAGAATTCATCTACTCTATTTCAGTTAAATTCATACTCCCCCCCGCCCCTCTGATATTGAACTGAGAGAAAAAGAGGAAAAGAAAGTATAATAAATGTACAGACTATTCCAAAAAGATTGAAATGAGATTTAATTCTTTACTCATTATTGAAGATAAGTAAACAATACAAACTGCAAAATATTTCAAAATTAGATTAAATTAATAAAAAAAGCATTATTATTATTATTTTGCGGTTCAATAAAAAAAAAATTACAGTTTTTAAATTTTTGTGCGACCCCGCAAGGGGTATTTCGTTGATTAAAAAGTTTTTCTTTTTCATATTTGATCTTTTGTAATGACGTTGTTTCACAAAAAAAATTAAGCTTTCTAATTGACTAAATTTGTTTAGAGGTGACGCATGAAAATTTAAAAAATGTTACTTTAGGAAAATTAAAGAGAAAGAATTTTTTTGTTAACATGGTCTTATTTTGAACTACTTTGCAATTTACATGCCCCATTTATCTGCAATAGGTAAGAAATTAAACCACGTTTCAATCTTTCGTAGACACCCTATTTATAGTCATGAAAAACCCTGAAAATTAGAGATTGAAGCAAAGAATTCTATTCTTAATGATTAGAAAAATAAAAGGGAACTTCAGTCTCCAATTAAATGGGGTATTCAAGAGTTCATTTGAGCCTTTCAAGCATTGATTTGGACTTTTTCAAAGTTACTAATGATGTGAGTTGCGAATATCAGCAAATAAACTTTTCATCTGAAAAGGCATTAAGAAAGTTAGGTGATTTAATTGACTATTTCTTAACAACCTCCGATGGAGAGTAATTGATTTAGGCGATCAAAAATATTGAAAAAATTTAAAAGAAAGTTAACTTTAATAAATATTGAAAAATCTATTACAAGCTAAACTGTATCTTACATTTATTTATGTCGAAGAATTGTTTTTCTTTATTAGATATGCCTTAAAATTCCTCTTTATTTGAAATAATATAGTTTTTGTTGAAAAAAGCCTATTTTGTAACTAAAAATATGAAATGCCCTTGGAGTAGTCATTTCACTGAACGGCGATTTTTTTAATGAATGAAATGTAGTCTCGTTGAGAGGTTATAATTTACAGCAGTAAAAAAAAACAACCTTTAACTATGTTATTTGTAATCGCATCTTCATAAAATTGCTATTGATGAAAATTTATTATAGGGAGTGGTTTGTTGAGATAGAAAAACAGATTAACCGAATTAATTAACTATTATCTGGAAAAAAATTTTTATTATGGAAATCGAGATTGTTTAATAATTCGATTTAGCAACATTGGCGGATTTTTTTCGCACAGATTGTGGAGACAGTCGTTTCGTGCCTCGATGTATATAGGGGCCTCAAAATCCACTTGGACATGTATCATAATGCTAAGCCGAAGGAAAACTGAATTGTCCAAGTCTCCCCTTCCGTCTGCTTAACAGAATTTTCAACTTTTTCTTTAAAGGAAAAGTGATAATGAAAAAGTAAGGTGCTGAGTAAAATTCTTTCAGAATCAAAACGCTGAGTCTACAAATTCTTTTCTTAAACTTTATAAGTTCAGAATACTTTCTGATCGCCTTTTTTTCCTATTCGCGCAGTATAGCATGTTCTCCAGGGTTTGGATAAATAATCTTCGTATAAAAATGGAACTATTACCTTAAAATCATGAAGAATAAAAATTGCTAAAGAGCTCAATAACAACTACTTTAATTATGTACATAATAAAATACAAGTGCCATTGGTCTAGAAACAATAAAAAAATAATTTAGAATGTAAAATGGGTCAATAAAAAGGCATAATATCTCTACAAATAAAAGTTTGAAATGCATTAGGAATTGCCTTTAAATACTTAATGTTATCACAAAGTATATTTTAAGATAAACTGAAATAAGTTTTTCTTGTTACTTTTTTGCCAACTGTAGAGTTTACCCTGAAGGGGCCACAAAATATATCAACGCCTGTGGCCTCGTATTACCAAAAATTGTGACTGTTTAGCAGATCTTTCTATATGCGTATCTAATTTCATTAAAAAATTCGTAGAAATTCTAGAGGTTTACTTAATTCTGTTTCCTGAAAACTCCGCCCAAAGAGAACCAACCCACTGGGACCATATATTAAGTAAATCTTAACTTCTTAATAGAAAATTAATTACCGTTCTAACTGTCAATGTGTCTTGAAATTTAATATTATTTCGTCTTTGTGAAAAAGAAGTTATTTTTTTAAAAAAGAAAGCGGGATTAATTTAAAGTTAAGATCGTTCGATTTGAAAATAAATTTAATATTTCGTTAATTGCGATATTATAATGACCTTTAAAGCTCGTGCTTATGAAAATTACGTCCATAAATGCAAATAAATTTATTGATCTCTCAAAAAGTGCACGTTGCAAATCGACTGTAGAAATTTTGCAATTTTTATGAATATTTTGGGAACTATTTGGGAATGAGCATAACTTTTTGGACTTCGTCATGTTATCATGTCTACGTTGTTTCCATGTAAATCGTTTAATAGGTTATAATTCAATTTTTCCGACTTTTTTTAAATTCATGAACAAATATTAAATTTGTGTTATTTACCTGTTAATTTCATCAGTTTATGAATTATAATAATTTACTTTAAGTGAGTGAAATTTTTTAAAAGAAATATATAGTAGTTTACTAGGTATCGCCGAAAACTCATAAAATTCATTTAACATTGAAAGCGTCATTTTTCAAAACCCTCTAACTTTCGAAATTATCATCAAAATTTTATTAAATTTTATTTAGAGGATAATTTTAATTCGACAAAATTGAATAGTTGAAAAAAAAAAGCCTTAATGGAAAAATTTTGAGATAGTAGTTAATTAACTGTTTGTCTTATTTTATCTAATGAGTAATGATTCTTCTTAATTAACTGCCTGTTTTTTCAGTCTAGCATTTTACTGTCTATGTTAATAAGCCTGTCCCCTCCATTCATTTCCATAGATACCTAATTTGCATAAACGGAATAATAAATTACAAATGTGTTTTTTTTTTGTTGTTGTTGTTGACGGCTGTACTGTTTATTTAAAATACAACATTAATTAGATTACCTATAATAAAGCATTTTTTTTGTACTAAAATAATTCTGCATTATAGTTGATGAAAGCAATTTCTATTTCTTTTGCAGCTTTTGGGCCTGATCTTTTCAATGGCTTTATGCTGTGCTATTCGAAGCGAATGACGCGGAAGTAACTAAACAGACATTACAGATCTTTTATCTCAGAAAGTTGCCATAGCTCAGAAATCTGCATCATCTTCACAGTGTACAAAGTGGACCAATCACCAATGCACTTTGTAACTAATACCATGTGGAATAGAGATTATTCGAACTGGTTTGCAGTTCTGTGTCACTTCAAGTCATTCATCCATCCAGTTACTTTCGACTTTGGAAATTCTGTTCATGACGTTTCATTTAGTTTTGTACCGTTTTATTGACCTCAACTTAGAGTTTTCTTATTTAAAAAAATCTTTTATGAAGGAAATTTTAAATTTATGGAACTTTTCAAAATAAAATTGTTAAGATGGTTTTAAAAAATAATCTGCCGTATAACACTTGTTGCTAAAAATCGATACCAACATTTAATTTAATTAAAATAATTTCTTATTAAATATTCTTTTCCTAATATGCATTATAATTTATGTTAATATCTGTGTAAACACAAGAAATTATACATTCCTATTTGTATTAAAACTTTTAAAAAAATGTTACTGAAAATAATGTACTCTTATTGTTTATTTGAGCTCTCAATGTTGTTAAAATAATGTACTTTTTTTTAAAACTTCCAGTGCTGTTGAAAATAACGCCTTAATAATTTATTTAAGCTACTATTGCAATTTAAAATTTAACTTTTTCATTTCATTGCTATTTAAACTATAATATTTTTGAATTAATTTCTATTTATTATTTGAGATCAAACCGTTGCCTTCTTGAAATTTTGTCTTTCTTATAAAAGGAAAAAATATTGGGATGCTTATTAGAATCTTTAAATCATCCAATTAATGATAATTTCTATTTATACTTAATTGTGAACAAAATTTAAATACAAACTATTTTCCCTCCTTCTTTCATACGTCGTTATCAAAATTAATGAGACCAAATCGTGCAAAATGAACATTGTTGATGATATCCTTTAAATAAAAAAATTGAGTAAGTATGTATGTTGTGCCAAATCAAACAGAAACTATTTAAAAGAGATTAAAAAATTATGAATATTTAAAATATTTATCTAATAATGAAGTTATATTTGAATATGTAATAAAAATATTTAATATTTTGAAAGAAAAAAAGGCAGAAAAAGAAATAGATAGATTTTAATATTTAATTTAAATCTCAGTTATTTATTTCTATTACCTAGGCAATTTCCAATGGCTTTAAAATTAAGAAGGATATCCTAATAATAATAATTATTATTGTATTGTAACATTTCCATTGAAAAAATTATTTCAAAATGTCATTAAAGATATAAAATTTGATAAGCTGTATTTTAATTAGAAATATATGTAATTTTTTAGCTTGTTTAATTGTATAATAAGTTGTTCAATTTTCTATCTTATATAATTTGTGTACAAATCATGTATATATTTTTCCAAATATAACTGTCCTCATATTCTGTATTCTTTTAAATGTTGACGAATCAATTTCTTCAGGAATATTTTTTAACTGAAGGATATTTCATTAAAATTTAAAAAAGATAAAAGAATCCATTTTTCAATTCAATGAAAATTAAATCATATATTTTCCAAAAACAATAATAAAAATTGCTTGTATGGTATATATAAATCATTGATAATGGAAAAAATTATTAAATTTTTACCTTGCTAATTCTTTTAAAATTATTTAATATGTTTTTTTTTTTCCTTGTAAAGTTGAAGTGAATGAAAAGTTGTTAAAAAAAAACTCGTTTTGAAAGAGTGAAGAAAAAAATTCTGTTATCTTATGTCCCTGACATAAAATAATTTTCATTCTTTTATTATTTTATAACCAGTTGAATAATTATGTCTTAATATTTTAAATAATTAGTATGAAAATTATTTTGTGGAACAATAATTAGAAATGGAATATTGATTAAAAAGTTGCCAACTGCTAAAAAATAATTTTTTTTCAGACTGAGTTTAGAAATTAAATATAATAATAGTTTTAGGCAATCTTTGCTGTATATATATTACTTGCATTGATTTTTCTCATCATTTTTTAAATAAAAAATTAGTTGAAGTTAAAGAACGAATACAACTATAAAAATAGGAAGTGATAATCCCTTTAATATACCTTTTAAAGAAAAATCCAGCAAAATTTTAATTCCTGTAGTTAGACTTCGCCGAATGAAAAATAATATCGTCTTACAAATGTCATTTAAATATGGATGAGAATTTTAAATGTAATTAATAATTTCGTTTTCCCTCTTTAATTAATTTAGTGATACTTAGACGACTTTGGGAATTGTTGCATTTTTGTGCCTTTTACTATATGCTGCTTCATCATTGCCACACAATATAATGAAAACTGAAGCATAAAAGTCTGTAAATATGATGTATTTATGCATGTGTAAATAAAATTAACATTTATGCCTTTATATGTGATTTTTTTTATACTGCTTGTGCTGATATTTAGATGGTGATTGCATTTTGGTTGTGAATCCTAGAAAAATTGATTTTAAGATAATACAATATTTACAACCAACGGTTGTGCTTTTCTAAAAATGTTCTCGCATATACTATGTAAAAAGTGTTTTTACATTATTATTACATGTTATTACAAAAGTGTTACATTAACGTACGCACCTTAACAGAACAGCATTCACATCTCCTTTTGCACAATCGCAATGCACATCGCCATTTATTATCCAAAAGAGAAGATAAAAAATTACTGCTACAATTTGTGTTTTAGAACTTTTTAAGACTTGTTTTTCCACATTGACTGAAATAAAGCTTTGACCTAAAACTATACTTGAGGTCATATAATCCCATATTAAATATGATCCATTTAAGCCGCGTTTTTAAGCTATCCCTTTCATAAGTTTCTGAAAGTACTGCCGACAGACGGCCAACCCCTTGTTGAATTTAGCTCAAATTTAATTGACGTCTGCGCTATAGATGTTGAATCCGCATACTGAAAATTATGTATTCTAGCACTCTTTTTTTTTTTTTTTTTTTTTTTTTTTGTAATTATTACTTTAACTTATATTTGAACTGGTGGACAGACAGACTTCCTTTGTACGGATTTAGCTCAACATTTGATAGGAATCTACAAATTTGTTTTAAAGATCGTATACCAAACTTCGTCTATCTAGCTCAATGCGTTTCTGATGTATCTTTATCACAGACAGGAAGACGGGCATTTTTCAAAAAAATATTTTTTTTTTAACTTAGAGAGGTCTAAAACATGTAAATTTGTCAAAATCCCGAGGTCTATTTTTTTGACGATTATTATACTCTTTCTATACTAGTATACGTGAAAGTAACAATAGTATTGGAAAGTGAAGAAAATAATTAAAAACATTTTTTAAAGTTTAATAGTAAAATACTATTAGAAACGGTTTTTATTTTCTTTATGATATGATTAGGAAGTAATAGATTATGATATCGATTTCTACTGGATGAATAAGGGCGTAATTTTTGATAAGAGCACTTCGACTATTATAGTGTTTAGTCTGGAGTATTTCGATGCACTAGTCTTTCGCCACTATTTTTCCATATCTACCGTTAATGCAATTAGCTCTAAATCGTGGAGCAAATAGTAAGCAGCTTAAAGAGAACGGGGGGGGGAACCCTGCTATTGCCATCACGATTATTAATTGTATTCCTGATGCAGATCAGAAAGACACTCTGTTAAGTTTAATAGTATTTAATCGAGATTTCACTAACAGGAAAACTGCTTCAAGATTTGAAGTTTCGAGTATGTTGTCCAATTTTAACATTTCAACTAAAAACACCAGTAAAATAAATAATAAGATTATATCTTAATGGAAAAGAGTATCAGGAAATAGTTTACCTGCCATTTCTTCAAGAAATGATTTTAATACATGCCATAATGATTCGACATATATAAGTATGTAACTTACACGCAACATTGGTATAATATTAAATCCAAGAAATAACTGCATACATAACCCCAAAGCATTCTTTTAAAATTCGTTTTAAAAATATTTGTTCATAATTATTGATTCTATAATTCGATTGAAACTTGTTTTTTAAAATTTCAAATCTGCCGAATAAACTATACTTATGTAGGTAAGTTTAATAGATCTGCTAATCAATAAAATGTTGATTCCCAAATGACTTAGTGCGTATAATCGAGTTATTCCGAATTTACACTCGGTCAGTTATAAGACAAGCAGGCAACGCATGCATAGAAAAGCTGAAGAATGCTTTTCGGGTGATGACAAGTAATTGTCCAGAATGGATAACTACAAGCCGCTGTATTTCATCTTTCTTGCTAGTTTGTAGAATTTGGGGTGAAACAAATGATTACTTACCATAGATTAAATCCAATATTTTTTGCTCTTTTTGATGCAAGGTTGCGTTCCTTTTACATTTTAATTGCCATTTCTTTTCTATAGTTTTCTTTGTGTAAATGTTCCATGTTTCCTTGTGTAAACATGCATCCTTTTAATATGACAAGCTGTGAAAAAAGAAAAAATTAGGGATGCCAAAATGGTAATTTATAGCCAAGCATGGAATGCCTAAATCTGTCTTATGAAATTGTGGCAAACGTAAATCAGTCCTTCTCTACGCATGCGCTGACAAATTGCCGTCTTTTAATTGGCTGAATGTAAACCCGCCATTATTTTATGAAGTATGACAAAAGTAATACAATTTATTTTCTGCTTATCTTGTACTTAAAAAAAAAGATTAAATACTTATAAGATAAAATAATTTCAACTAAATAATAATAATTTAAAATAAAAAAGATAAATACTTAAAAATAAATTAATTAAAAAAGATAAAATAATTTCAACAAAATCTAAATCATTCGCTAATCTATCTCTAAGGAAATGAATCAGAAGTTGTTTCTTGGTGCTAAATTAATCTTTTAATATAAATATGGTACTTGGCGGTTGTAACAGCTAGCAAAAGAAATAAATAAAATAAAAAACCAGTAGCAATAAAAAGTTTCTCCAATTTGGCTTGTTCAATCGTCAAACTATGTAGCATGTGATTCGCGCGTTCAAAATTTTTCATTATAAATAATTATGCACTTGTGAATAATTTTATAATGTGGCGAAATTTTTTGTTGGTGTTGTTTGGTCGCTGTTTCAACCGATTTGTGTCATATTTATCAAAGAAATCTTATCAAATCTCTTTATACGAGTGTTAAACAGCAGTTTAATATTTTGATGCAGTAAGCTATCAATCAAACAAAAGCTAATGCCCCATGAATTAATTATTTGATGAATTACGATGTATGATTTTCAAAGTTGGGTTCCTTTTTTACAAATAACATTAAGAAGCAAGTTTTCAAAACAAATGGTAATGAATGCCTAGTACCGGCTATTTGGGGATTGCGGTGGGTGTTATGCACCAGGCCCCTTGACTAAAGGGAGCCCACCGTAATAAAGAATTAAAAGGAATATTCACAACAATTATAACTTTTACATGTATTGAAAGTATACAAGTTTGAGTGTCGACTGACGCCATGACTCAGCAATGATCGCGGTGATACTTATAAAAAGAGGAAGGGGGTTGATATACGAATAAATATATCCCCTTCCATCATGTTAAGACAAGAGCGGTGCGATTTCTGGGCGCTCAGGCTGATTTCGAATGGAATTACAAATCGTAAGCTTTATATTTTTTTCTGCATCTAATTTAATATTTTTTATTCGTCATCGATGTATATTTATTTATATTAAATGATGATAAATTAAATGATCCACTCTTAGCAATGCACATTTCATTACTGCTTCAACAAACAGGATCGGAATAAAACTAATTAAGGAAGAAGATTAAATTTAGCAGTCTGCGGCGTTGGATACATACGAAATTCATAGTATACATTATAGCAAGTATGCAAAATATTGTTAATATAAGGTAAGTAGATTAACAATCACTTACTTCACTTATTAGGTAACACATGTTAGTACAGCACATAATAATTTGATAATTCATTCTATAAACTGCTTAATACTGTTAGATATAACTATGCCCATGCAAAGGAAATACAATTGATAAATTTAGAATGTTTTGTGTTATGGACTGACCTGTACAACATAAAGGAGTTTTTGCTAAAACTGCAGAAGGTAGATCATTTTTTACTACATACCCCTTTAAAAATGGCCAAATGGTGGAACTCAACTTCACAGCTGGTTAATTTATTCAAAGACGCCGTATTTTGTCTTTGCACTAACTGTTTTCCATAAGAAGAGAAAATGACCAAACTACACGATTTATAGGTAGCTATAATAACTAGAGAAAATTGTCAGATGTAATCCAAGGTCATGAACGCTCTAGTAGTCATATTAATTTGTTTACTGCTTTAAAAGAATCATTAAAACGTCTAAATTTATGTTCGACTATTGATAAAACAAATCAAGTTAATATAAGTAAGGAAACGGCAGGACTCAAATTACTATTTCAAAGAGTTGTAGATGTGATTCTGATTTTAGCGCAAGCTTCCATTTCAGGAAACCCACGAAAAAACAGGTAAGCCTAATAATGAAATTTTTTAAAGTTTAATCGAATTATTAAGTAAATTGCATCTTGCTCCCAATAGCTTCTTGCACCAGGGACCCTGCATTGAGAAGGTAGGCTCTGTGAATGTTTACTGGATATAAATTTATTCAAGGCGATTTCAAAATTGAATTTATTTCAGTTTTCATGAAAAGAACACCAGAAAATGTATCTTTCTTTTCTGGAAAAACTATCCAAGATTCGCAACGACTGGCTATTCGAAACTCGAACAAAAAGAGTCTGCGTTAAAAAATTCTTACTTTAAATTCGAGTCGGTGAAAATGCATAAATCTTGCCTGTTAAGGATTAATATATATATATATATATTTTTTCAAAATTGTTAATGTTATGGTTTAGATAGATGTGGTGTGCTGAATACAATCAGAAACTTTTTTTAAAAAAATAATAATATAATCAGCTTCTTAAATTTTTGAGGCACGGAAACAAAATTTTACTGACTCTCATATTACTACTTTTCCTGCTTAAATAAATTTAATAATAATAATAAAAAGTATTTACATAAGAACGACGAATGTTTCATGTTACAAATTAATATTTCCTTTTTATAAATTCTGCCGTCGAGAGGCTTGTGAATAATTTTCATGCCACGGAACTCCGTAAACACATATTGTTGTCGAGCCTATCTTACTCCACGAGAATGAGGAGATACCCATATTAGCTACGCATGCCCTTCATCTTTCGAAGGTACAGCAGTGTCTCTTAATTAGTTGAATACCTTGTCTCAAGACGTTAGTATTGTATAAAATAGGATTTGTGCATGTGTCGTACCTAATGAGGAATGTTTTGCACAAACCCTGGTTGTCCTTATTGTTATTGTCTGGTCCGGTTGTTTAGTTCCGATTAGACGGGATTGTAATGATAATGTTTATAGGCTGACTTGCTGTTTATACATTACGAAAGCATGGCAACAAAACTATTCAATATGCTATGATGGTTGACCGTTAAATTAAAGTTATTAAATTTGGTACACAGTTACTTGGGTATAAAGTGCTCAGAAATAATTTTTTAATAAGATTTTTAATTAAAAAGTAATCAAAATGTTAAAGATTTCCCTCACTAGCATGGAAATACATAATTTTATAGAATTATTTTTGGGCTATTTTAAAGTTCCATTTTTTTTATTTATTGCTACCAGTTTTATTGCCTTCACCTCTAATTTTAATTAAATTTTAAAAAAACTAATTTTAGTTTACAAATAACTTTTTATTAGCTTGGTCACATGACTAACATTGCATTTTGATGATGTTAGATGCATATTTTGTGGGCACTTAATGTTGTATAATTATGGGCAAATTTTAAGAATAAAATACCGAGGACTAATCAAGATTGACACATTATCATGTTTTGATATTTTGTATTAAAAGTTTGAATCTTCTTTAATTTAATACAGGTGTCCTATTATTTATTTGCTTCGCTGCTTACTTTCAGCTATACTTTTCTTCCTGAACTATTAAGCAATAAATATCAAAATTAAATTAGCAATGTGCGCCTTTTGCTACGATGTAGACCTGAATTTACTGCCTTAAAGATTTTAGAAAGCACTCCATTAAAATATATTTAATCTCATTATATAGATTTCTAGAGCATGTAGTTATAATTATTACGTTTCTGGCGACATTATATGACTTAAATTAAAGGATACTTATTATTATTGGTCAAATAATCACTAACAAAGCCCAGCTTATCGTTTAGCACAAGACAGCAAAAGCACTCTTCAACTTGAAGTTATATTCGCATTAAATGATACTCGAGCAAACAATATATTTTAGTTTTTTTTTTTTTCTTTTCCAAAATTTTGCAATTGCATTACATATCCTGTTTCCAATAATTTGTAAATTTTAATTGATCGTAGAGAGTCCAACCAGTAATCGGTATGTTTGAGTTTTCTTTATTTTAAAAAAATACCTTTTAGAAATTTGTTTGGTTATAAAAAGATTTTATCTGGGGATTCTGTATGTTACAATCGATAATAAGCTGATGATATTTTGAGTAAATATGCTGGTTAAATTTAAGATTAACATCAAAGCTGAGTTGTCTTGAGGCGATATTTCCCACATGTGATCCTGTTTCTTTATTGTAATCTTAAAAACCATCAGTTATAATTCCTTTCATCCATCCATGAATTTCTGGCATGTTTTTGGTTGGCGGAAAACCGGACGTTATAATAATGGATTGGGAAAAATACGGTGCAAGATTATGGGTGTTGATTTTTGAACATGGCGCCAAGTGGGGAGTTAAACTCTGCCCGCATCCATAATTGATTATTTGTGATGCTATTTTAATGAATATTTGATAAAAAAAAATATCGGTTGAAATTAATGTAGAATAAAGTTTCTAATTATTTTATACTAGCCGCCTTTGGCGACCAGCCGGTTCGCCATGTGTAAAGCGTTCTAAAATTTTCAATTAAATCACATATTCATTAGCCTTGAAGTAATTCCGGGCATTGATCAATATTTTCTTTAAGATGATGGACGGAAAGTTCTAAAAGTACACCTTTTCCTAATAATATTCTTTAATTTTATAAATCAGTCAGTTTTAATCATCGGTTATGCTTCCAAAATATTAAAAAAAAATTCGATGATGTTGCCAAAATATTAAATGTGTTTTTTTAAAGAAAGCGAGAAAGGGAAAAAAAGTATTAAATTAATGATACAGATATTGCAAACGATTACATAAATATGCCATTAAGTCGGGATTTCAATGCATATCCTGCCAAAATTCAATCAGGTTTACAGTAAATAAAGATGATTTATGGAATAAATGATTTAGATATTGCAAACGATTCAAGAAACCTTTGCTTTGCATTTATTTTTTTAGAAAATATCACATTTTATGTTTCTTTTATTTTATCCAGTCACGTGCTGAAAGTTGCATTTCTTTAGACTTGATTTACGATGATAGTTTTTTTTTATTTGAACTTCCGGCATTCTTTTATTTTATCCAGTCACGTGATAAAAACATAGTTAAAATATTTCTTTAAAAATTCGTTAAAAATAGAAGCTTACGTTATAAATTTAAAAAACTGATGCCGTTAGAAAGCTAATTTTTTTATCTTTAAATTGATGTAAAAATCATGTTTATGCGATCATATTTTCGGAAGTTATAGCGGAAAAACGTCGAAATTTCGCTTAAATTTTAATTAATTCAAATTCTCATTAAAAATTCGAAAAAAGGGCTCCGAGGTGCACATTCCCGACTTCTAAGGTATACATGTACCAAGTTTGGTAGCTGTAGGTCCAATGGTCTGGCCTGTAGAGCGCCAACACACACGCACTCACACACACACATTGAGCTTTATTATAAGTATAGATTAAATTTAACTTAAGTCATACCTAACGTGGTTAGCCTATATTTGAGGTGCCCCTTGATTCTCTCCAAGTTGTGTTCGTGTTTGATTGCCAAGCTTTTTGCATGGTGTCTAAACAAACAGGCATGACGCCAAACAAAAATCTCAAAGGGACATCCTCATATATATTTGTTACCCCTAACGCATTTAGCGGCGTAATAGTTACTTATTTTGAAATCTCACATGGGGATTTGGAACCACTTTGATATACACACCCCAAATCGGAAATTTGGCGCCTTTTTTTCTCCTCAAGCAAAATACTTGTTTTTGGCGCCTTTTTTTCTCGCCAAGATGGATTCTCGTTAAATAAAAGCTGAAAAAGACTAAATTGGCAACACCAAAATAAGGGTAAAATCCTATTTTAGCCCACCTCTGGCGACTTTTTCACAATCTCCCCAATTTTTCAAAATCTTGCCAAATCGAAAGTATTTGAATTAAAAGGTTAAAAAAAAAAGAATTCTTACCTTTTGCCAAAAAATTCTTATTATTCGCCAAAGGTGGCCTAAAATAAGATCGACCCGAATAAAAATATAAACACAACTAATAAATTATAATTTAGGAACTTCTTTAATATACCCCCCCCCCCAAATCGGAAATTTGGCGACTTTTTTTCTCGCCAAGCAAAATACTTTTTTGGCGCCTTTTTTCCTCGCCAAGATGGATTCTCGCTGAAAAAACCTAAATTGGCAACGCCAAAATAAGAAACAGCAACTCTAAAAAGTTCGTAGGGAGTGCCAGATTTGGCGCGAAAGTTTTGGGGGAGGGTATATCAAAGTTGGTCCATAATTTGTTATAAAAAATTATAATTTTTTTAAAATTATAATTTTTAATAATTTCAAAATATATTAGACCATTTAATTTTTTCTTCCCCCTACCCCTCAGTTAATACCCTATATAAATGTATTTGAAACGAAATTGTGCATGATTTTGTAATTTCAATTAAATGCTAATTTTTAAAAATAATTTCATGCATACTCAAAGGATTTTCATAAGAATTTTATCTCTTTCGGAACTGAAATTGTCTTTTATTCATCTAAAAGCGCTCAAAACATAAAATGCATACCCTGTATTCTTTTAATGTTTAACCAAAACCCTTATCAATTTTACATAGCTTTCACAAAAATTAAGACACCTGCAGAATTTTAAAGACATTTAAATCCAAAAAGAATATAATTTTGATAAAAACAATTAAAATATACTTTTTTTTTCATTCGAACCTTCAAATATTTATTTTATTGAAAAATATATTTTATAATGCTCTTTTAACTTAACATAAGTATATATTTTGGTGATAAAACAATAAAAATGAATTTCAAGCTTTTGCTTATTTCAAAATCCATTATCCCCAAACATGGGTTTGAATCTACCTTAGTGTGCTATTTCAAATCACTAAAAATGTCAAGCCGTAAGTCAAAAATAAAAGGTCTGACATGGTAAAAAAAATACTGTAAAATAATAATAATTTGTAAATACAGTTACAAACGTTCTCTATTATAATAACTTAGTCTATTATTTGAACTTTTATAGACCACTATGGTTTAGTTTTCTTTCAATCTTAGAGTTGAAAAGCTCAGGAAATCGGTTGTACCTATCTGTGGAAATTATATCAGAAAACGAATTGCTTTCAGTTTCTGATAAAGATATCTTTCAAATTTTTTTAACCTGAAAAAACATTTTTTTATGCTTTTTAGACGTGGGATTGAAATTAAAGAACTTGAAGAAATGTCAATAATACTAAAGAGAATAAAATAAGTTAAAAAAATATCAGCCATTTATAGAAAAAACTAGTAGTCGCTTTTTAAAATCCTCCAAGAAGAAGCGAAAATTTCTGAAAATTCCATTGAAATAAGGACAAACAATTTCAAAATGCAGGAGAGCAAACGATTTTTATCAAAATAATAGTCAAAAATTCTTAAAGAGAAAGGGAAGAAATATAAAAATAATTCTTAAACTTAAAAAAAATACTGTTAAAATGCTGTAATTAGTATTCAAAATCGTTTGTTTTACTTAAAAGAAATTAAATTTGAATTTTAGTTTAATATTAGAAATCCATTATTTATCATTTAAAATTCTTTTAATAGATATGCATCGCAGCAACAAAAAGGGTTTTTGCGAAATTACTCAATTTCATTGTTTGAGTTACCATATTGATGACAAACTCAAAGAGCACAAGTAGACTTTACTCCATCTGTGCTGTTGCTCAATTTTTCTCGTCTTAAAGCATTTGGCTTAACGAATTTCACGCTATTTCCATTTCATTAGTCATCAGTTTCTTGTAATTTTATAAAATAAGATACTCGCCAGGTAATATTATTTTCACCAAGATTTCTTATTGTTTAACCCACTGAATGCCACACTACATTTTTTAGAAAGTAATGTATGAGGCAGCCTGTCTACTTGACTTCCATGGTAAAAAACTTAAAAAAAAAAAATGCTTTTTTAAAGTAAAATGCCATGCTTTCTCATTAATCTTAAAAGCAAATTCAAGCAACAGAAATGAATCATTTATGTAAGATTCAATTAAAATGCAAAATTACCTACTACACACAAATTTTTACTGTTAAATGATAATATAAAGTTCTTGCAAATATAGGTGGTAGTTCTATACATTTATCCGGCCATTACCAGAACATTTCTACACATTCACAGGAACATATAACAATTCTTTGGATGCAAAAAGGATAAGAAAATAACTTATTTTTACTCTGGCTAACAGAAAGGATAAATTTTTAAAAAAAACCTCTTCAAGCCTGAATTTTTAGTACTATTTCATTAATGAGCCTTAAAATAAAACTTTTCAAATTTCGCAATAAATAATTTGGAGAATATTCATAAAATTTGAAAGTTATTAGAATCCCTTAAAAAAGTAATGAAGAATTTTTTTAGCAATTAATTAAGCATTTGATTCAACATACTTAAAATAGAATAGTTGACAGCTGTCGTAAAGAATGGCAAAGATGTTGCTGAATGAATTATTTTGTAGTGTTAAAGTCTAATGAAAGACAATAATTTAATAATATATTTATTTACTCTTATTAATGCTTGGTACTTTCTAATTTCGGTATTTTTTTCTGATAATAAAGGCAAATGTGTGTAAGTGTCTCTCAGTACGTGTATTGACACTTTAAAGATCAGACTTTTAAGATTTAGCCAAATTTGATATGGATTTAATTTGAAGACTAGGAACGTGCATCTTGGTGAATTTTTTAAAACTTTTAAATATAATTATAATTTGTTAAAATCTAAACTAAATTTTGGCAGTTTTTGTTCGAAATTTTCAAAAATGATATCGTACAGTTAATAATATTATACCCTTTTAAAATTAAAAAAAAATTAATGACATAATTTTTTAAAAAAGATTGCCATTAATTTTTTTAAAACTGACTTTTGTGCATAATTTTTTAATATTACACTTCATTATTGCAATGAAAAACACACCGGTTTCATTTTTTTCATCACATATTCAATCGCAGAATAGTCTTCTATTATAAAATCATAGGGAAAAAGATTGTTTTTAATAAATGTGTATTTTGCATGAGGAATAAGAAATCCAAACTCCTATTCCGCTAAATTGTTAAGTTACACGGTAAGATAAATAAACCAGGCTACTACATTTAAATAACCCTATGGCGTCATAGATTTTGATTCCATTAGGAAGGTTCAATTGCATAATAAATAAAATAAATGTAAGCCTATTAAAATAACATAGCTATGATGTGTATCGTATTTTGTTGTTTAAAATATTTTTTTGAGGGAATCATTAATTTTCATCCTATGCAAAAGAAACAAAGAAAATTCCAAGAAACAAAACTCAGTATTCCCAACTATCCAACTGGTTGCCAATGGCGGCTAATATTTTGACAGATAATCGTAATAACTGCTTAATTTTTTAACAAGTTAAACTGGGACAAAATTAAAAATAAATAAATTTGTATTTAACATTATTTTAAATAATCTTGAGTACTTTCGAAAATATTTATTTTACCGTATTTCCATGTATAATGCATATTTTAATGCAATAAATATTCAGTAATCCAGAAAATATCAAGGCAATAAAAATGCAAAACTGAAGAAAGCTTTAATTTATAGAAAATAATTTTGAAAACATTTAAATCTTGTTTATATCACACGATATTGCACAGTATCTTAAATAATATTAGATGTATGAAATATAATTGAAATAGCAGCATTGAATTGTTTACGTCGAATCAATGTCGCTGATATCAGCATACCGAGGCTAGATTTCCTTTTAATGCTCTCCACTCTCTCTCTGCCGAAAATTCTGCAATAAAAACTCATACTAGCAATGAACTTCTGGCTATCTACTTGCTATTGCGAACTTCAGGCTTCTCCGCATACTATTAGCAAACATGGCATCTTTTTTTCCTTTTGGTGATTAATCATTGGCTTGCGTTTAATACAAAGTTCATTGTGGATTTAAAAAGCAGAATAATGTAATTTTTCTAATAATTATGTATGGAAAATGTGGTAATTGTGTATGCCTTTGGTGAACATTAGTTCCCAAATATCATATCATCGAATAATCAATGGCGATTAATTGCTGGCATTATAGTTAATATTCGAATATCTGTAATTTTGATAATATTTCCAAACATTCTATGTATCCTTATAAATATGTTTCAGACCAAGATGGCAAAAAAACGAAATTCTTCTCCCCTACCTGAGTCGTCTGGAAAATCAAAAAAGAGAGCGAAATCGGGAAAGCACGAGTCGAAATCAGGCAGCAAGGCAGGTGACCATTCAGACCAATCCAAACGGTTCCCTCTGCAGAAGATTCATGAAATGTTGACTCGAAAATTTAGTGGATCAGTAAAACCAGAAGCTGCTGTTTTCTTGACAGCTATTTTGGAGTATTTATCTGTGGAAATTCTGGAACTGTCAGCTAACGTCGCAAGAAATCGTAGCAATAATCCAACTGCAGCTCTGAAATTAACCTTGGGAGACACACTAGAAGCGATTGAAAGTGACCATGAGATCAAAGAACTTATCGTAAGAGTGAAAAACATGAATTCGAATGGCGAGAACTGATTGCTTTTGTTAAATCCAAATCAAGCATTCAATTTTTCAATATCGATTTTTAAAACGACATTAATTATCTATGCAAATGCTAAAATTGTATTTAATTGCTGCATAATGAAGTGCACATACAAAAAAATATATATACCTTTCATCGTTCATTGGTCTAAAAGTCTTGTTTTTTTTCGGTGTTGGATGCTATATAATTTAACATTAAATGATTTCTTCTTATTTGTACAACAAACTCATAAATAAATATATTTTTAACTAAGAGGGTTTAAACAAATTTGGTTTGTAGTCTTGACACAATACTATAGATCTTCATTTAAATTGTGATCCGATTGTTGAAAAAATTTGGTCCAGAATAAATGCTTGTTTATCTTACTTATTGTAGAAAGCTGAGCACAATAAGCTAGTGGAAGTGGTCTCCTCAAAACTTTCTCAAATACTTTTTAATAAACTTCTTTTGCCAGAGAATACCTAACAAGACATTGGCTTACAATAGTTTGGAAATATTGAATAGTACAATATGAAATTACTACGGTGGGAATTTAGAATTTTTATTGAATGAATCGTGTCATCTTAGAGTTTTTTTTTTTTTGGTGATTAATCCGCAGCATACGGCTCATAGTATTCAAAAATAAATTTTGTGTTTTAGACGCGTTTTCCACGAACGATTGAAACAAAAATTTGGTGCATAACTGTATTCGCTTTCGCAAAATCCCATACCAAATTTGATAAATTGTAATCATTGCATTTTTGAATTATCACGTTTACAAGTTTCTAAAAGTACAGATTGACATATTGTTAACGCGTTGGTGGATTTAGTTCAAAACTTGATAGGTGTCTTCGCTACAGATGTTAAATCTGTATACCGTTTTGCTATTATCACATTAACTTATATTCGAACAGATGCACAACAGAGAAAAAATTTTATTACATTAATGTAGTTACTGCTGATTCCTTATTTCTTAATACAAAACAAATACTTGAAATATTCATATGATATTTTTATTAAAGAAATGTGCTTAAAATTATTAACCATGTATTAATATTAATTCAAAATAAAATTAAAGTTACCTTGCTAGTTGCAAGCGTCCTGTAGGATAAATAAGTTTTCTGCCTATTTATATTTAATTCTTTCTTATTTATTATTTTTAACATAACCTCTTACCCTGTTTAAAATCAATTGGTTGTCATTTACATACTTAGTCTATTATCATTTTTTAAGGTTATCTACTATTAATTTTTACTTCAAATTGTACCGAATAATCCTAAAATTTTAACTTGAAATAACTCTACCTAGCCTGGCGCAGCATGGCCAAAATGATGGCCTTTGTGCCAAAAAAGCAAACCAATTAATTCTTTCTTAACATAATGACTGTTATTAATCACCCATGATATACACAAAACTTTATTCATTTCGCTTTGTCAAAGTATCCGAAAAATAAAATCCATAGCAAGCTAACCGAAATAAATTCTCTTTTAACATACTACAACTTTCAGTATGTTAAACCAAAAAAATTGTTTGTATCTTTATTTTTAAATGTTTACAAATAATAATAATAATAATAAGGATCAACCATGGTTCCCTTTACACAGGGCGATATTTCGCCAAATGTTACATCCCGAGGTTGAAGGTCGCAAACCCCAGAGAGGATTGACCGGTGGGGTCAGATCGCGGCCTCCAAGAGAGATCGAGGAGACCACGGTCAGATAAGGAGGTGGGTTCAGACGAGACGTTTTTGTCTGCAATATAAGATTACGCCTACTTCCGGAAAATCACGTGACCACAACGGGACAAACGTTGTCCTCGTTGTCTCAAGTGCTCACCGGGGACAATGCTGGGACAACAGCAGAGAGGCAACGTTTGCGGACAATAATAAACCTCCTCTGAACCCACCGTAATAAGGACGAGGGACGGACAGGAAAGGTCGTGTTGTTCACCATGAACGAACGGACTTCGTTTTAGCAGCAAGTTTTTTTTTTGTTAAATTAGCATTTGTAAATATATAACTAATATATTTATCCAGAATATAATTGTTTCCTGTTCTTATTTCGATATAATCAACACATGTGTAAGGAAGAGTAACGAGATCAAATTAGATTTAGAAAGGACCATTTAGGCCCATGCTTGAATGCGGCGTCAGCCATCTGAAATAAAGCATAGGGAAACATTATAGATGTGTGAGCGGGAACTTTACTATACTAATAAACTTATGCATAAGAGTTTTAAAGATTACTAATTCTTACCAGGTTAGTTTAGTTTTGATTAGTATATCTAATTTAGCCAGATTAACCTTTACTATGAGATCTGATTTACGGAAAAATAAAAAAGTAAAACACTATTTGTAATATGACGCCAAGCTCCAATTTAGTATCAAAAATTTTTATAAAACAGAGATATTTATCAATGTGTATGAAACATAAAGAAAAAAATGAGCGCTATTAGACAAAACAATCCCGTGAATAGTGAATATGAAAAACCAAGTTGATTGCTAAATTTAAAAAGAGATGCTAATGTTTTAGGCAGAAGTTAAGGTGGGTTCAGACGAGGCTTATTATTGTCCGCAATAGAAGATCACGCCTACTTCCAGAAAATCACGTGACCACAACGGGACAATGGCAAATGATTGTCCCGTCGGGACAAATGTTGTCTCAAGTGTTCACACGGGGACATTGCCGCGACATCAGCAAAGAGACAAGTTTGCGGACAATAAAAAGCCTCGTGTGAACCCACCTTTACACTTCTGACTAGATAACAAAAGTAATGATCATTCTGATTCTTTGTTTCTGTGTCAACTAGCTCAATTTCGCCTTCTGCGGGACAACTATTTGCCATTGCCTCATTGCTGTCATGTGTTCTTCCTGAAGCAGGTGTGACCTTCGATTGAGCGCAATAGTTAGCCTCGTGTGAACACTGCTTTAGAAACGTCGCGAATGTTAATTTAGTGTTATTGCACCATACTGCATTTTCCTTTCGCTGTTAATACTAAATTTTGTATTGAACGTTGTAGATTCAGCGAAAGGAAAACTGTGAAGTAACGTTA
Source organism: Argiope trifasciata (assembly GCA_026543055.1). Taxonomy (NCBI): domain Eukaryota; kingdom Metazoa; phylum Arthropoda; class Arachnida; order Araneae; family Araneidae; genus Argiope; species Argiope trifasciata. Next base: position 7,705,912 of record JAPMOQ010018920.1, read on the forward strand.
TCTGTGTAAATATAGATTCTCTTCAGTGTGTTCTGCAAGGCGTTTTATATTGGTAAGCTGTCTATCTTTTTATGAATTCAAATTGTGCATTGCAATGATTGTTTATGAAGCATATTCATCTTAAAGATTAATTTGAAGGAAGCTCTCATATTTATGTTTGCAAGAAATCCCTAGCATATTTCTTTTTATTGAAATTAAGGTTTATTTATAACTTCTATAAAAAACAATTTAAAGGAGAAATGTTGTTTTCCATCATACTTGACATCCTTTTAGAGTAAATGCATAAGATATTACAAAAGCAAAATTGCTGCAAAATCGTTTTTAATTATTAACATTTTTCCGGAGCACGACTGATATTTTTAATAATTATATAATTTTCATAAAAAATCTTTCGTGCAATTTCAATAAAAATCTTTTTATAAATGTTAATTTTTAAAAACAGTCTAAGTAACATAAATGCTTGATTTCATTTAATTACTTATTTTTTGTTTGATTTTATTTAACTTAAAACTTGCTTGTGGTTGTTTATTTTTATTTCGTGAAATTATCATTTCTAATAATGTTTAGTTGTTATTATGTAGAAGAATGATTATATCTTCTGAAATTTAACTCTTCATGAGTCAAAAAAAGATTTAGATTTTTCAAAAGTGATGTAATAATTGCATTTCATATTAAGATTCGTCTATCTGAAAAAATGTTTAAGCAAATTCTTTAGAGTGGGGGTGGTTGCTTTAAAGTTTCTTTTCATCAAATTAAAAAATATATATATTAATGGCTACTTTATAAATTTATCCTATGATATTGATAAAGTGATATTAAATCGTATATTTCAAACTATAAATTTAAAGAAATTGACGCATTTTCTTTTTTTATTGCAGTTTTATGTTGCGGTAAATTTACGATTTTAGTGACTTATATTTATCAATTTAAAAACTGATTTTATTTGTCCGGCGTATATTTGTTTATAATTAATAAAAGTTCTTCTACATTCTGAAATTATTTTATTTAAAATATTAAAATAATTGAAACTGAAATTTTAAAACAAAATATTTGAAATGAGCATTGCTTCGAACGAGTAAATTGAATTCTTACTATAATAATAAATAATATGAATGGCTTTTTAAATTTTTTTTGAAAATCTTATTGTTGTTCTTTATTATGAACTATTACATTTTAGATTTGTCTATCACCAACAGTAACAAAATGCATCGTGAAAAGTTTGATACTCTTTAGCTTAAATTTTAATGAATATTGAGATATTCAATTAAATATCTAAAATTATGGTGATCAACGTCGTAATTGCATCTCAATTATTTCTTGCAATTTCTCGAATTGTATTTATAACAAAATAATTATTTTGTATGGAATTACATTGAACTATTATAGAAGTATAATATACAATTAAAATGATTGTAGTTGGGGGACTTTTCAACATTTATCTAGCTATTTTTTACAATTCTACGAATATTTTAACTTCGAAATTAAGAAATTTCAAAATGAATGAATAGTCTGAATTCGTGCAAAGAATGACACACAGATGCCCAAAAGTTAAAATCTCAAATATCTAATAGACTCTTAGGTAAGAAATTTTTATCATTGCATTCTTAAAAACAATTTTTTGTTGGTTTATGAAAAAGAAATCTAATCCTTAAATTTATACATTTAAAAAAATAATTGGTGGTACCTGGTACCTCGTATTTTCTGAGCATAATGATTTGATAATGACTCTGAGCATAATGATTTGATA
>JAPMOQ010018920.1:7707668-7787426 GCA_026543055.1 Argiope trifasciata
ATAATGACTCTGAGCATAATGATTTGATAATGACTCTGAGCATAATGTTGTTCTAAAATAGGTTAACTATGCTTTTCGATTAAATATTGCTGGATGAATACAGTCTTCGACCGATAATTGTGGACCTTATCTTTTGTTTTCAGTGTGATATCAGAAAGAAAATTAACTCTTACAGTGAAATATGTTATGTTTATTTGTACTGTGTATTGACTTTTCAAGAGAGTTTAGGATTTATGGTTGAGGACTAAATGGTTTGTGGTGAATACACAGAATATGGTGTATGCGAAATTAGATTTAGTGAAAACAAATTTACTTGAATTTTAGACATTACCATAACTTTGAAAACACACACACACACACACACACACACACACGCACACACGCACACGCACACGCACACGCACACACACACACACACCAATTACAATTCTGCTTATTTTAACATATACTTATGATGATGCATCACTAAACTAAACTAATCACATTACTAAATTCCAATCAGTGATTTCAGGATGAGTATGAAAGGTAACTTGTGTATTGAAGATTATTGTGCTCGTTGTTTGACCTGAAGGTTATGGAACAGATATGTTAGACTAATTAGAGACAGTAAAGAAATACCATGGGATGGTTTACTTTAATAATTGAGAAATGTGGTATTGAAAAAAGATCCAATTTCCCCTTCTTACGCCTGCGTACTTCATTCACTAATGTTGAGGCATTATAGATGCATTTTGCGGTGATATACTAGTGAGGTCCATTTTGTAGTGTTGATGTATTACAGTATGTTAGTTTCATTTTCTTGCATTTAATCTCATTAAATTGACTTTCTGACGGAATGCATCGAATTATGTTTTAAAAATTAAAATCAACTTAGGTAGTTAAAATAATATACAAACTCATACTACAAAATATAATCTAATTAGAGAGAAGGGGGGGGGAGAAAGAAAGAGTTTATTCTTCAAATCCACGTTTTCAAATCACAGTAAATTTCGGTAAGCTAAGGGTTGGATTGTATTTGACGAATTTTTATTAGAAGAATCATTTAGCCGCACATTAAATTATAGCCTATATATTGACTAATCGTCTTTGACGAAAAGCCATTTCACCAGTATTAAGGTGAGCCAAAATTTTTCAATGAAATATTTTATATAACTAATCTTTCTTTTATTAATAACTGTTTTAGTAAAATATTTTTGATCTTCAATTTTTGGTAGTCATATAATTCACTTATATTGTTAAGTATGCCTTAAATTGGATCATTATATTATGTATCGCTCTCTAATTTTCTGTCAGTGCCTATAAAGTTTCAACTTCAAATTAAAGTGAAAATAATCAAACTACAATTAATATATAAAGGCTTTATTATTGAAATTAATTTTTTTTAAAAAATTTAGAAATGAAAGCAGAGTCTTGCAGCAAAAATTTGATTCATCATAAAATTCAGTTTTTAATTATACATTCAAACGGATAACGTGATTTATAAATCATCATTAATTTGTAATAAATAAATTGAGAAATAAATAAGAAAATGCATTTAAAAGTTATTTTTTAAGCTTCAAAAAAGAATACTTCAATTATAACTACGATTTTTTTAAATGTTTCAAATGTTTAAGGCATGTATAAAATATCGCCATTAATTTTAATAGAAAAATATTAACACACACGTAAGGAAAAAGGCGAAAAAACATTCACAGTTAAAACACACTTATTTACCGTTTCTTTTTTAAAATATTAGGATTTCGGGTAGTTTAAAAGTATATAGCTTCTTATATATATTTTTTATTCGTGTTACTTGAAGATGATTTACGCTATTAATTTTTAGTTGAAGAATCTAATTTAAATCTGACATTACTTATTAACTTATTTCCAAAGATAATACGATAAAAAGTTTTTCAACAATTAAAAAAAATGTTGACATTTACTGTTAATTTGGTGTCCTTATTACCGAATTATTTCTAGATACTAAGCATAACCGATTCCATAATTCATTTACATGTTGGTAATTAAAATTTTTTCGGTAAATATAAAACGCAATGATTCTGTTTTCAGTCGAAATTGTAATTTCATTTGAAAATTTTCCAGAGTGATAATTTAAAGCTTAAATAGATTAGAAAATGACTTATATATTAACCAAAAATTGATAGCAGTATATTGCAACTAAGCTTGCAGTAAAGTCAGAATGATTAATTCGGAATTGACTAAATCATTGGAAAACACAAAATAAATCTAAGATTTTTTTTTTTTTTCAATTTTATATTTGAAAAAATAAGAGCATTAATCAATAAAAAAATTACGAAAATCAGTAAGGAAATTACTAAAATTATGGCGAATAATAGTAGTAATCACTTTCAGAAAACAGAGACCTAAGTTGATTGACAGCTAAGTTTACCAACGTATAAGTAAAAAATTTTTAATTAAAATTTTGTTTCAAATAAAAACGAATGTTTAGAATATTATTTTATTCATTAATCTCACTCTATTCTATGAAAATAATTCTATAAATATAATATAAAAATGCCAGCATATTCAATAGTCTGTAACAAGGGAGAAAAAAAAATGGGAAATTTTGGTTCTGATTATAGTTAATGGTGCTGAGGCACGAATTTTTTCTTGTCAGATAATTTTAATTTTATATTTTAGTTAAAATTATTTTCAGATATTTTTGAATAATTTGTATAAATTGAAAAATAAAGCAATGTATAACACATTACAGGATAAAATTCACTATTGAAGTAGAAAGAAAAAAAACCTACTCTAGGCACCGACGAGATTCGAACTCGTGATCTCCTGTTTACTAGACAGGCGCTTTAACCAACTAAGCCACGGCGCCACGTACAATGTCGGTCAACTACTATACTTATTGTAAATATAGAGAATTATTTCCTTAAGTATTATGTGTAATGATTTTTTTAAATTTTAATTTGCACTGAATTTGTTGGATATGTTAATAAAAAGGAATTTAATAACCCAAGTATTTCATGAATGATAAGCAAAACTCATTGAAAAATAAGCAAAGACGTTTAGCTTTTTGAATGGTTGAGTTATGATAAATAGTTTACTTCGCATTTCGGGTACTATAAAACATTCTTTACGAAAAGAAAAATCAATAAAAATTCATAAACTGCCTGTTTCATTTAATTTGGAAACAAGGGGTTCGAAGGATTCATTTGTCTGTAAACCAGCCTCAAACAAACTTCACAGTATAACTTTTAATTAAATTTTTGTTTATTTCATTTTTTATTAATTAAATCCTTAAATTATAATTTATTGTGGAAAATCTACTAAAAAATTATATCAACAAAAATCAATGTTTTTTCAACCTTGAATATTCTTTAAATTCTGATGTAGTTTTAAATTACATTATATTTTTTTGCAACATTTTTGAAATTGCTATTTTTAAAAATATAAAAATTGAAAATATCGGTTAAGTAATACATTAAGTTAATATTTAAAAATATTTCCCCCTTTTTTCGAGATTATAAATTAAAGCGTTGCAATCAACTTTCCAGTTTTGTTTCACATTATGATAAATTATCAACTGGCCATTTATGAAAAAAAGAGTCAGTAGATGGCAGCTCATGACAATAATATTGTGATTTGAAAATGAAATTAGTGATGAAAATTTTCCTCTTCCAAAACGGCATTAAGTTTGAGTTGATTTTGTAAAATTTGAGTAACGTTTTGAAGTGAGGCATTTTTCACGATTCTATAGAAATATCTAGGTTAGAAAACGTCTCAATAAAGATTTCGCAAAAAAGGGATAAAAGTGCTATCGAATAAACAATATTATTCGCAAAAAAGAAGTTTCTTTATCATATGCACAATTCAATAGAATTCAGAAACTGTGCTGCCATCTATTATTATTTATGAGAACGTTATTCATAAGTAATTCGTCATTCGTTATTCGTAAGAAAAACTTAGTTGTTTTTCCCGCTTTTATCAATTTAAAATTCTCGTTAATATCGTTGACATCTTCAAAATATCAATTTGCATTCAGAATATCTAACATCGCATAGATAATATCTTGTACCATGAAAGGTTGACATTAAAATTTGTCTGAGTGTGAATAAATATAATTTATACTAAATTATACTAGTATATCATTCCTTATTGGCTATGAAGGCCAATAAGGGATGCTATGGGAAACTTCCCTGATTTTATTCAGTGTATATGCTAATGATTTTATTAAAATTCTAAATAATTGTTTGACGATATTAGCAGTGAACTACAGTATTTATACTTTATCTTGAACAGTATCCTTTCTGGTTTTGTAACAGTTCCTCGATTATTGCTCTGTTTTGTCAACTGGGAAATAAAACTGAATTCCACGAATTAGAGCCACTCGTTCAAAAGAAAATTTTATACAAACGTCAAAATTCTCAAAAAAAAAAAAAAAAAAAATGTTCCCATTTGTACCTAAATGGTAAACAGAGTGTGACCGTCCACTCTAAGGAACTTTTTCCTGACGACTTCGTCAGTTATGTCTCCCCTTATGAGACCTACCCGGCCTTCAATGAAGGCGTCAGCTTCGATCTGCTGGAGCCCACCGGCAATGAAATAGAGATCTTTACGGACGGATCGGGTCTTAATGGCCGAACAGGTTCGGCGATGGTGGTACTTTACTATGGGAAGCCCATTCATTCCGAAAGGAAACGGATGAGTGACCACTGTACGGTCTACCAAGCTGAGCTCATCGGTCTGAAGCTAGCCCTGGAGTTCTGTCTCACCTTGTCCACTACCAGGGTGGTTAATATCTATTCAGACTCCAGATTTTCTCTAAAATCGCTTGCAGACCCCTCTAATTTACATCCACTAGTACTGGAAGTCCGTAATCTTTGTAGAAGGGCAATGATGGAGAGAAGAGTGCATTTGCACTGGGTCAAAGCCCATGTAGGCTATTTCGGCAACGAAATGGCAGACGCAGAGGCGAAGAGCGCTTCTGCGATAGGGACGGTTGACCTTGAATATCAAAGGTCTCACGAAAGCTTGAGAACCGAACTTAAAGCGTTGACGGCTCAGGCGTGGCAGGACAGATAGAACTTGACAGAGAAAGGCAGAACTACTTCACGATTCTTATCCCTGGTGAAAACGAGAGGCCATTTTTGGGGAGATGTGGAGCTGCTTACAGGGCATGGCAGATTTCCGGCCTATCTCTATAGGTTTGGTATCTTGGATGATGATTTCTGCTCTTGCGGAGAAGTGAGAGATGGTGATCACTACTTGTTGAGTTGCCGACTCACAAGTAGTCTAAGGGCACGGCTCCGTTTCGACCCGGATGATAGGTCTACTATGGTCAATCAGAAAAACTTGTCAATTCAGTGTCTGATGGCTAGACAAGTTAGGACTTTCCTGCCGCATATTTCGAGGAATTAGCCTAGGTGGCAGGTTGAGGTAAGGTCCCGTGGTGTTGTGACTTATTTGAGTTGTTGTAAGATGTTGAAAATTGGAGGGAGCGAACGCACCCGCTCTTCACAGGGCATGATGACTACAGGTCTAAAGGCTCAGGTCGATGGACCTCTGGAGATGTTCTTTCACGGGTTTGCTTTGTCGGCTGATTCTGTCGGGCTCGTGAGCAAAGTTTGGGGATCGCTCTGAGAGCGTTAAGGTATTTCTCCCACGGGCCCTCCGGTTTTATTGAGCCTAAGACTCTAAAAGTTGACCGGTCGGGGGTGTCCCGCTATCGCTGTACCTAAATGGTTAGAAATAAACTTAATAAGTGAAGTAAATTCTCTTAACACTCTCGGTAACAAGTAATATGCTCAGAAATTTTGTTGTTCACAAGAATAAGCCATAAATTATGTACAAGATTCCTTGTTACAAATGAATTGTCAAACCAGTGTAGACAGGGCCCGGTTTAACCTAATTAAGATCCGGGGTAAAAACTTTTTTTGCCTCCCCCCATCTGCTTCACTGCTTTCGTAATGAAGAACCACGCATAGAACTTTAACAAGTTTAAGAATTTAATTTAAGAATTTAAAAACATTGAGAACAAGCATAGAAGCAATTTTTGAACTTTAAGAATACGACATAATATACGAAATACAGAAAGCCTAAGAATAGAAATATAGAAATTTTGCATCTATTAAATATTAAATTAGGGTTTAGAGATAAAAACCATTGTACAAAATATATTGCAAATAATTAGTCACTTATTTTTCCATTAGAATGTTATTAGTATACATATACAAGTAGTTATTAAAATGATGGAAACTCCGCAAAGAGATATAAGAATCTTTATTAATAAAGCGTTGGGCACTTTCCTGCGTGAATCCAAGCATTGGGTCACTTGGATTCACCTCAGAAATGAACTGTTGAATAATGCTTAGAAAAATATTATACCACTATTCATGTAAATTTTATGGGAGCTCTGGGAGATATGTTGGTGAAGGATGTCGATTCCGGATTGAATGTTCAAACAAAGGCCAATTGCATTGAAGTACTGGGTGTATGTGGCCAAGTAGATGTCTCACTTCATCCTCGTGTTTATCCAAACATCATAAGATCGATCTGACCTGCTAAAACTTCTTCGTTCTTTTCCTAGGGATTTTCAGGATTGGGCTACCGGAAAGCCATGACAGGGCTGGCAATACCATGATAGATACACCTTTATGCCGGACAATGAGAAAGCTTGTGCGTCTCCCAATTGTGTATTCATCCTGATGTGACGAAAAGTATGAAAGATGATTCTTTAATCAGGTTCCATCAACCAGTTTTGTGATTACAGTACCACTGTAGATGACATTTAGTATTAATATCTGTATAAGAGTGGTTTGGGAACTCCACTTCTACCTTAAATGCTCCGTTTTTGAAGGTTCCTTCTAACTGTTTTATTGACACTGAAGATCCAGATGCTGATTGATCACTGCTGCCGACTCGGCTGTCCTTGTTTCCGTTTTAGACATTGTAATCTGTTTCAATACCCATCGATCTTTCAAACTCAGCTTCTATTGTCCCCTATTTTGCTTGCCGAATTTGTCTTGATGTGCTGTGTGTGCACTATCATGAGTTAAGGTCCCATACCTTTAGAAACTTATGAAAATTGAATTTTCATTCACAGTTACTCCAGCTTACAATTTTGCATTTTTAAAAACCTGCGATGTCTGCCATTTTAAGCTTTTGGCAAGAATTTAAATGTATACAGTTTCATTAAAGCTACTTCCAATTACCTTGATTTATATATTTTTATATTAAAAAAAACTGGTAACTAGGATTGTATTTTAAGGCTTACGAAATACATTCTAAAAAGACAATTTTAGTTACATGCGTTTCTATTGTTTTGATAACCATTTTTCGATGTCACATGATAAGTAATGAATAATAATATAAATGAAAAAATTAAGAGCTATTAAAAAGAAGATATAAACATACAATAATGCATAGCATGATTAGGAATAACAAATCATTATACAACTATTCTGGTAGATTCTTTGATTTGAATTTCTTGAGTTTTGTATCCAATGGAAATATCCTTAATTTTCCAGTCGAATGCTATAATAAATGCCAAATTTCCCATAATTTCCTGATCCAAAGGAAAATTTCAAATTATTGTCATATTTTTCAATCATACAAATAAAAGCAAGAAGCTATGTCATCAATTTCGCAGTAACATTCTGATGATTACAAAATAAATTTTCGATACATTCTAAAACGAAGTATAATAAAAAAATGGTTAAATACACACTTTGAGAAAAAAATGTTAAAATTTGATTTATGTAGACTTTCTCGACAATTTTTTGAACCAGTTGGCGTCTTTATTATTGGAAATGCTTTTAACCGCTTGCATGATTATCCCGACCTATCTCGGGTTCATATATAAAGCAGTTAATTATTATCCCTTGAAAACTCGGGCGAAACAGAATTTGTCAGTACGTTTGGTTTCTATCAAGGTTTTATTCTTCCTGGAGGAAATAAAAGAAAATATTCAGCTTTGATTGGCAGTTTGCCAAGTTTTTTTGTTTCCGCAGTACTTTTGACTGGCCTAGTCACGTGTTTTTTCTGTATTATAGTATACATCTGGTTGTGGATTAGTAATGTATAAAAAAAATAAAGTTGCGTTGGAAAAAAAGTAAAATAATGGTAATGATGCAAGATAGTGAAAGCGATGATTCTTCAGATAGTTATTCCTGCTACTAAGAAAAAAAAAAATATCTAACGAGATAGTGTACTCAGTGCTCCCTTAAGAGATTTCAAAGGTAAACCAGTAAGAAAAGAAACCAGATGTCAGTGTACAGAACGTCAGGTATCACTTTGTGTTGTCACTTGTTTCAAAAACTATTATACAAAGACTGATATTAAACTTTTTTTTATTCACCCGAGATAACTCGGGATAGTAAACTAAATGGTTTTACACCCATAAAAAATAATTCAACATAAAACATATATATACTTGTTTCCTTGTGTTTAATAATAAAATAAAAAATGATTAAATTTTTTTTTTTTTAAATTTGTAAGGGAAACGATTTTTGCCTAGAAAACACTGGTCACATCACTGAGTTTTAATTTACTATAAGATTATTTGGAATTTTTCCTAAATTGTACGTGCATTTAACTTTATAAAATTTTGAGCTACCCTCCCCCCCTCTTTTAAGAATATTATATTGGTCATACTCAGATTACCCACAAGCACCTACTTTTCAGTGAAAGGGCACCAATGTGTTCTTCATACCACACTGAATTAACACTGCATTATATTTTGACTGAATGCCCAGACTTTAACTCCCATCGTCATTTTTTTTTTCATTCATCATATGTAACTCTCCCAGAGTTACTGGGCGTACATTATCATCCAAACATTTTGAGATTTTTAAATGTGACACACTTTTTATTATACGTTTCACTTAAACAATCTCAATTTTTTTAATTGTTATTTTAAAACAAAGATGTCATATTTCGTTCTCATTTCTGTAGTGGCTGTTTTATATTAGTTTATATATAAACATGTTTTTATATGAAGTTTCAAACATTAAAAATTCTCTACTTTTTACCATGTGGATGGAGCAGTAAGGCCAAAAAAATGGCTCTTGTGTCCAAAATCCTAACCTAAATCAGTCTATCGATCGATCTACCGACCGACTCATCCACCCACCCTTTTAAGAAAACCTTTAATGCCAAAATGAATAAAGTAAAATAATTAAAAATAATATGTCTTATCAAGAGATAGTATTCTTAGAAATCTATAAATTATCTTTGCACATTTCTCCGCATATTTGAACCGAAACTCTTCCATTAAAAGAAATTTTTACTTTTTTGGCATATTATTTGCTGGAAAATCAACTAAAATCTAACATGCGTTGGTAGAATCTTTTCTATAATCCTTTTAATGCTAAAAGAAGGAAATTTTGCACTTGATTTAATATTCCAATTTATTTTATCTATTTTAATATTGGAAGTAATTTTAGTATCTTATTTAATAGGAGAAATTTAATAAATAACATCTTTATATATTAATTTATAAATATTTCTTTAAGTACTTAACGACTCAATATCTCGTGTTTCTCTAGAATAATGGATTGCTTTGCTCTACAAATTTCAAACTTTTTATTTACTATTCAAAGTAAAAAACAAACAAACAAACAAAAAAAAAAAACACGCCACATGTCGATCAAAATAAATAAAATATATTGAAGTATTTGTAAATTAAGTATTGTTATTGGAATGGGAGACGAAATTTCTGAGTAATGACATCAAATTAAATTGTATCCGCACGTATCACATTAGTTTTAATTAAATTATAATAATTTAATTGGCTGGTTATTTTAAAAGTTTGCTGTAAATGTAACATTATTTACAGCAAACTGTTAAAATAACTAGCCTAATCGCCTGCTATTAAGAAACTAAAAGATTTTTTTAAAAAATTCTCTTTTGTGAGAAGAAAAATAATAAGCGCAGACAGCGTTTATCTTGTCACCTGAAATAACTTATTTTGTTTCAGTCAACAAGAAAGAATAACGAGTAAATCGTTTATTTGAAGAGAATTTCAAAATAACTGCAGCTATAGAGCCATAAATAAAAGGTTCCGAACAATGATAATCTTTCTAAAACCAATATTTGAGCGGTTTTTATTTATTTATTTATATTTATTTTTAAATAGTTGATTCAAATAATCAATGTAATGTTCGGTCGTTTAAAAAATCAACTTTAAATGTACTTTTTGTGAAATGATAGTTTAAAAGCATACTAATTTATACTAAATCTTGATTGCAGACATCACCTTAAATTAAACATGATTTCTGATGGTATAAAGTTCGCTGAGAAATATACTTATAAAGTTTATAAGTTACGTATATTTAATAAATGCATAGATAGGATCGCCATTTTGTGTTCTATTATATATATTTTTTATATAACTTGCCTTCCCAAATTAGGGTCATAATATAAATTTCTAAACTAGTTGTCTTTATCAACCAATTTGTCTGTTCAGAATATTGACATTTTTTAGGCTGTTAAACAATTAATAAAGGAGGCATTTTTAAATGTATGAATACTTATTTTGATACGACTGAATAATATGAATATAATTGAAAATTTATTACAAATTACTTTGGATGTGAATTAAAGAGCGTATATGCTTATAAATGTGTCAATATATAATATGCAGAAATGAAAATGAATTTTTGGAGTTAATGTCCAAAAAAGAATAAATTTTTTTTTCAAAGGTGCAAAGCCTGTGACTGAATGTTTTGATGAATGTGTTTATATTTAATATAACATTAAAAGCATTAAAGTAGAAAATATAATAAATTTTAAAATTATTAAAAAAATTGAATGGAATGGAATGGGTTGATAGCATTAATTTTTTCTTGAGTTTTAAGATAATGAATAAACTATTTTTGTGAGAGTAATAGTTTGGGAGGTAAAACATTTTAATCAAATGACAGGCTGAGCTTTTTTCAGAGCATTTCTAATGATATTTTGTTGCTCTATTAATTGAAGCATTAAATTAGGTGCAGCTGCTGAAGAGACGTTCGCTAAAGCAATCTGAAACGTTCGTTCAGCGATTTTCTTATATTTAACTGCTACTGTTTGGTAATAAATATTAAATGATTTTTGTACCACATAGTTAGAGTTCTATAATATAAACCGGCACAGATTTATATCAGAAAAGTGTATTAAATGATGCAAAGACATCATCTTTGATGTACCAATCAATAGATGTCATGCTGAAAAAATTATAAAACCTAATACATGCTTTATACATTAGATTTTAAAAATATTTCCTATTAATTTAGAAAAATATTTTTGCTGCACCAACATTTTAATCAAAAGACGCTTCTTTCAATCGAGAGTAAAACTTGCCAAATTGCAAATATTGCTTTTTTGTCGGTTTTAGGTAAATTCAGTGGTATTCTTTAAGGAGAAAATTTCAGTTAATTCATGCCACTTATTAGAGGCAGCCAAATAATAACTTAAAATAATGCAATTCAAATATTTGCAGCTGTATGAATTCGTTACTAAAGAAAGGAGAATACATTCTTTAAAAGGAATTTTTAAAGAACCTGTATCCAAAGTAATGCACATCATATCATTATTAGAATTGGGGACAATTCAATATCCAGATTAGAAATTTAAATTGAACAAAGGAAACCAGATGATTCCTTTTGTCTTTGAAATCAAGACTTTTCAAAAAAATATTCGGTTCTAAAATGATCTTTAAGTTACTTATTAATTATCTGAGAAGGAATTAATACTTCCTCCGAACATAATGGAAATACACTATCTCATGGCATGGACCATGAGATAGTGTACCAAACTCCTGCTTATTTAAGAATAAAATGATTTAATTAGATCGAAATTCGATTAAGGTAGCATTATATACGGATTTAGAGAGAAATCTACCTTGATGTGTCTGAATATAATTCATCGCCTGTTCTATTCAAACTCTTTCAGTTCTTAGCTGTACATTTTATCTAACGAGCTACGTAGGTTATTGGACCAAAAAATCGTACATTTAATCTACTTTCTAAAATTTTAAAGGATTTTCTAGAACGTCATAAATCTATTTATCTCACGATTCCTATTGAAATTATCGTTGATTCTCACATTTGGTATTCTAGGCGGGCGAATTCTTAGAAATAACTAGTATTACACATTTAAAATAGGAATTCTGTATTATATAAAGCTCTGAAATATCAAATGTGAAAAAAGTGAAAACCTTAACAGAACTAATTGATATTTTAGAAAACCTTTGCTAAAAATGCATCGCCCTTGGGAGAAATCTCAAATTCCATAGATCTCCAATTGAATAACTACTTAGGTATTAGGAGAGTTTGAATGAAATAATATTTATTAAAAAGTTCTAGTATAAATGTTCTATTTAGAAATATATCTCAATGTTTTAATTTCTACATTAACTTTGACTACTAAACTGGCCTAACTCGACAGTAAAGGTTCCAAACTGGTAGATCAGTGTTAGTAATTTTTGTAGTAATTTTTGATAAGGATGAATTGCTCCCCCCCCTCATGCTAAAAATAAAGCTTAGTGACAGCGGACGAACTCGTTGCATGAAAACATTTGTTTACAAATGCAACTATATACAACTGTACCATTTTTAAAAAAAATCAAACATATTTTTTATTTAACGCATCACCGACTTTTATGTAGATTTGTTTTATTGAAGGCTCTTTGAATTTTTATTTTGCTGTATATAATTATTTACCATATATTTGTCGCGATTAGAACCTATAATCCAATCCGTATACAACTGTACTTGGGTTTTATTTTGGTTGCTTTCAGGAATCAGAGGAATAACAATCAATCATACGATTATGACGAGTTGCTTATTATATTAATTACTATAAATCTAGTGCGCACAAAGATAAAAATATATTAATATATGTATTGGGAAAAATTGGGTACAAGACCAATGCGAGTCGGCGATTTTTGAACATTGCGCCAAACAAGAGGTCGGACTAATATATATTTATGATTTAGTGTTGAGCTAGACGTTATAAGTTTAAAAATAGTAAATAATAGGAACTTACATAATTCGTATTTCGCGAATATTATCATGTGACAACATGTTTTGGGTTAACTTTTTTAAAGACTCCAAATGCACAAACAAAACATTGTCGACTTATCACTTCTGAGGCATTAATTTTTCGCTTTTACAGTTATTAGAAAATGATAAAGAAGGTTGTCCAATTTGGAGACTTATCGTTAACAAAAGTAATTACAACTTGGCGCAAATGATTGCCATGTATCCGATTTTATTGTTTGTTCAATAAAGGGTAAAGTTCCGAGAAGCCATTGTTTGAAGAAGCTCAGAGAAGATAATGAAAGTGGAACAGCGAGGGGAAGCATCGAAACTTATATATAATTTTTAATTTTCCATGCTGGCAATTTTTTTTTTGGAGTTTGAATGATTTTGAGGTAGGGGGGGGGGAGAGCCTATAGTTTTCTAAATATCAACGCATATATAATCTGAAAGTCACGTGGTTGTTTAAAATCTGCTTACACTGGTTTTTATGAATAATTCTTCTTGCCCCGAGGCAAATTTTTTAGAACTGGATTGTATTTGAGATAGTCAAACCATCGCTTTTCTAAATACTGGTGATTGCGAAAGATGAGTCATGAGAGAACATGTTTTTCCGTCGGTATGATACTACTTGACTTAAGGAGATGTTTTCACATAAGTTGAAATTTGCAATAGCAGATTTCATTTTTTTTTTCATTTTAGCAGTGGATTAAACTAAAATATTTGTATGTTCAATCGTCTCTTTATTTTAAACGAAAAGTCTCTTTGATAAAATTATTTTCCTCACTTTCGTCTTTACTCTGTTTCTAATTAAATTGGTATTGAGTGACTTTAAAAGCATGCTTTTAGTTTTACCTGAAAGAATGAGAGTATTTGCACTCACTGAAAACTTACCAAGCACTATCGCAATGCAAATTAAAGGAACTTTTTTGTTTTCTTTTAAATTCATTGGATGAAGAAAAAGAATATTAAGTACCCTGTAGCACTTGACGAAGATGGGATATTTTTTGAAGTAAGTTTCGTAAAAGATGACAGCTTACTGCAGCTTCTGAAAACAACCATTTTGGAGAAAACTGAAGTAAATACTCTAAGCGTTTTTGAAAGTTTATTCATTTTCATAGGGTATTAAGATGCCATCAAATACAAATTTGGTAACTATTTTGATCTTTTTTTAGTCATTTTGTAGTCTGCTTTAAATTGGACCGATATGTTTGAAAAAAAAAAAAATGGTGAAAAAATACTATATCCTATAGATAGTCATGATTCTGATGACTACCACCAAGCTGGCTTACGATATTTTCTTCATATTTTAAAAAGGTGAAAAAAGACTTTATAATCGTAGTCATGACTTTGAGTTCTATCTAGTTGATTCACGACATAGTTATTTTATTATTTTACTTTTCAAACTGTTGATATCTTTTTTTTTCTGGTATACCAATTTTATAAGTTCTGATTTCCTCTTGAATATAAAATGATTATATCTTTTGATGCGATATAATTTTTTTATTTTAATTTTTCGTACTGACCTATTCGTAGCTGATAAGGAATTGGATTTTCTTAATTCAAAATTGTTACTTACCTTTTGAAGTGAGCTTAATATCCATTTGGGTACATTTAACATATCAGAGCTTTCCCTATTTATTTGAATTTATGTTTTCAATTTTTCTTCTATTTCTAATCAACTTAAGTTATCGAAATATCATGCTACACGATATATTCCGAATAATAAGAAATAAAAGCTACTGCGTAATTATATTTAATTATCTTATTACGTAAAAGCTATTGCCTTTGCACAGTAAAAAAATTAAATGCGCTTAAAATAAAAGGATTAAAAACTAATAAACAGGAAATGCAGATTTTCTGTTGCATTTAATAAAATCAGAATTTAAAAAATGCATGGTATTCTAAGAATTTTGAATTTTGTTACATTAGATAAAGAATTTTTTTTTTGTGCTTGCAATTTATGATTAAGAGACATGAAAAAAACAAAATGAAGAACTTTTGAAAAATTCTGGAAGTTAATATTTCCGATAGAGGATCCTATTCTTTTAGTAACCCTCAGATTATACTGAAAGCATATTCTTTTTTTTAAAGCCTATGAGTGACTGTTTTTTTTATTCTTTATAGTTACGCAAGTTGATAAGAAAGACAAATGTAGAGTGCCCACTAAAATTGTTACTCAAACCTTGGTTCAAATCAAAGGTTTTTTTTTTCAATGATTTTTTTTTCACTAGTATACATATTTTATTAAGTTTAAATCATATCACTTGTGAATCTGTATATCATTAATATTTTGTACATTAAATATTGTACTATGAGTAATTAATATTCGTGAGATAATTCACAAGCAAATATTGCAAAATATTCATCAATTTAACAAAAGCATACTCACTACTTTTGTTATGTATTAGTTAAATCATAAAGTTGGTTAGTTATTTAATAAAGTTTTGATTCTTTATGAAAATATAAAATTACTTAAGGATAGGAAAATGATCTTTTACTTTTGAAACAAAATTGATGGGTTTTTTCGTCTTAATTTTTTTTTCAAATACTGTTTAGGAAAAAATAGATACATCTATAGCAGCAGAAACAAAAACAAATTTTTGAGTAAAAAATTTCATAAGCATTTATTTTGTATTAATTCTTTCAATCGTAAATATTTCAAAGCAGAACGTTATCTAGTTTCTTAGATGGCGTGATTATGTAACGCTGTTTTCTTTCAAATAGATTTACTTTATGAAAATAGGAGTGATATTTGTATAAAAAAATAACTTCACTCCACAAAGAACCACAACGTATAATTTTTATTTTATCACAGAATCATCTCGATACCCTACTTTGTTATCACGCTTCAACGATGCGACTAACATACATGAACCTTCAATACCTAATAGAATCATTGTTACCGCTCGTTAATGTCAAAACTCATTCAAAACTATTCATGCAGTAATCCAAGGTGATACGAGCTTTCGGCATTCTCTTAGTATGGAGGCGTTGGATAGGCAAATCTTTTGCTCTTTTTGTGCACTTTTCATAGCGCTGCAGAGCAAAGATTCTCCTGTTGTCTTATTTTGATTAATTCATTAATTTTCTCTCATTTACAAGTCAGATTGGTCTTTTTATCTTGCTAATTATAATTATGATAATGTCATTGGATAGGAGGACCTCAAAATTCCGATTCATTTTTCTCGCACAAGAAGTATTTAAAGGTATATAAGTATTCTCAACACTTCTAATTTTCCCGAATTCGAAAACAACAACCATTTATTTTGGAATTGTGCCTGTTTGTGAACTCGTTAACTCAAAAATACTTTGAGCCAGAAGATTGAAATTTGGTATGTGTTTTTTGCATTTAATTTCTAGATATCAAATTTTGAACGAAATAGCATGAAATCTAAATATAAGGGTACTTTATAACTGTAAAAAGTAAATAACTGTAATAATAAAATTTTATGCAGGCGTCTTGACATAGAAATGTCATGTCTTCTCCGCGATCCGGGCTTCCTGAGTTCGAGCCCGGGTCCACGCATAGTTGCTCTTTCTATGCTCTATGTGTGAGATGTGTGGATGAACCTCATGTAAAAAGGGTGTGTGAAAGCGAATGAATGATGGGTGAATAGCAAAGTTGTATTCTTTTTCCTCGTTTTCTCTACTAAAAACAAAGGACGCATTATATCGGCTCAAATTGCTGTCTACGTAACAACGGCCTTGTCCAATGGTAGGTGCCGTAAGAAACGAGATAAAATTTTATACACAGAATTACCGCGTAAAGCTCACATATGTATCAAATTTTGAAACAAATCAAACCAAATGGTGACTGTTTCTCAATTCATGCTTTCCCATTAATGCTATATTTTAAAAAAAATGAAGCTTAACACAGTTTTAGCGTTTAATGAGTAGCTCAATTTATTATAAAATTTTGAATCCAGTCAGTCCAAGAGCTGGCTGTCTATGCATTCACATGCATATAAATGATAGCTCAAAGATGCAATAATTTAGATAAATAACATTTAATATGCGATGAAATTGTATATAATTCTGTGACATGTTAGTTTTAATTGGTTATTAAAAAGCGTGCAAAATGTGTGTCTTCTCTATGCAATGTAGTACAAGGAGCTCATGTATTTATTTTTGGAAATAAAAATCTAGCATGTTCGATTTTGCAAGATCTATAATTTTATCTGGTTCAAAATATACTAGCATAAGATTTTGGGATCGTTCCCTTTATGTTAAACCCATTATGTTTTATTTTAATTTACTCTCAATTATATGTTAATTAATATTAATATATTAATATTATTTTCCCAAAGCTGTTGTGCGTTTAATGTTTCCTAATTTATCTTTGCAATGCTTCATCTGTAAACACATTGAGATTCAAAAGTAAAAAAAAAATTAAGGTCGAGATTCTTCCAATTGTTGCGAATGAATCACTTATGAATTCTTTCATGTCACGTCTGTGAACTTAAATAACTCTTCGGATAACAGGAAACTATTAAAATATTAATAATGTTTATTTGCAGATAAATTATGCGAAAACAGAAAGTTGAAGTTAGAAAGTTTAACAAAATACAAAATTCTTAAAATTTATGTATGGTATGTATGTAAGCTGCGTAGTAAACTGTGCTAGGACAACAGTAATTGTTATTTTAGATGGCAGCACCACCCAAGCTCTTTTTCAGGAAATCTGCAAATCATGTTTGACATGGTCATAATAAAATAAAATAAATTCTATTTCATAAAGTAAAAATATTAAGATTTATTTTATTTAAAAGTCTTTAATTGTCAATTTTTGTAACGATTTTCATAATTTATATTTCAATTCAGTATTTTTACCTTTATATCTTTTTAACTGTGTATCAATGTAACTGTAAACTAAACGGTATTTGTAAAAAAGGGTGTTTTTTGAGAAGCATTTGCAGTACTGACGTGATAGATGATGCAAGCTGAATAAATATCCAGTAGATGCTGAAGTTTTTATTTTTAGATATCACTTAACCTAATTAAATGAATGATTATTGAAACTGAGTTGCGAGTAATTGAATCACCTAATAACTGGTGACAAGGAGCCTGGATTAATTTTAATCTGCTGGATAATTCAAAATGCCCGAGACGTAAAGTTTGGAAGCAAGCATCTTGACCATCAAAATACCACCATTTTGGTTTAACAAACCTGAAATATGATTTTATCAGTTAGAAGAGCAATTCAGAATTTTCAGAAATACATTGGAGGATACTATGTTCAGCCATCTCGTCAACCAATTGGAGCCACAGATTCTAGACGATATTTGGAACATTGTTAAAGATCCTTCCTCTAACAAATATACGGCGGCAAAGGAATGACTATTGCAAATCTTCATCGAGTGTGAGAATAAGAAAATTGAACGTCTTCTCACAGGTCTTAAATTGGAGGATATGTTGCCAAGTCAACTTCTGAGGAAAAGGCGTGTTCTTGCTGGTACGGACGTGTCGGAGAAAGCGTTGTGCATCCTTTGGCTGGATAAGATGCCGGATTCAGACAAGGGTATTGTCATCGTCAGTGTAGAGAAGCTATACAAATTAGCTACTATGGTTGACAAGATCATAGAGATGGCGCCGAGAACAATAGATATTGCAGCGGCGCAGATGGAGTCGATGGCAGTAGATCAACTCATGGCTAAAATCGCTGTACTTGAAGGCCAAATTGCCTCAATGATGCTACAGTAGAACTGCCGGAGTCGTAGTCCTCATCACCATTAGAGAAGGAGAAATCGCAACAAATCAAAGCTCCGCTACAATCCACAAGGAAAACTGTGCTTCTACCACTTCACATTCAGGAAGAAGTGTTTCCCTGGCAAATATTTACAGTTGGAACGAGTCGGGAAACCAGCCCCAGCAGTAGACGCCGTGGCGAGTCCTGTTTCCGAAATTTGGGCTTCAAATTCCGGTTACTCGTCAGGGATAGGAAAACTGATTGCCAATTTCTCTTGGATAGTGGAGCTGATGTATCTATTCTCCATTGAAAAAGGTGAGTGTCAAACATGCAATTATAAGTTGAATTCTGAAAATGGCACAGAAATCCTAACATTTGGTGTCAAAATGCTAACACTTGAATTAGGCCTAAGACGCCCTTTTCAGTGGTCATTTCTTATTGCCAAAATTAACCGAGGAATTCTAGGTGCTGATTTTCTTCATCAATTTCTGTCATTAATAGATCTGTGCAACAACAGGAAATTAATTGATGGTGTAACTGAACAAATCATAAAATCTAGAGCTACCGCACTTGGTATTTACATATTTACTTTGGAGACTGAAAAAGTATATCTTGACGGAGTTTCAAAAAAACTTTAATTATTTAAAAATTAAGCTAACCTTTGGAATTTTTCTATGATAATTTCCAAAAATATTACAGCACAACATTGTTTTTTAAATCCTCTTAAAAGTGATTTTTTTCATTGATAACAATGTTTTAACCTATAAATTAAGTTTCTATTTTTAAGGGATTTTTTAAAAATACTGTAACTCTATTTTCCAACAATTTCTCACAAAATGAAAATAGAATTTAGTCTGCAAGTGCACGTTAAGAGAATCAGTGGTTTCCAGTTACTTTGACATAACTCAAATGGAATGATTAAATTAACCCGATGAAAGTGTGATGTTCTGCACGTGTTGAAATTGTAGAGTAATGTAATGGAATAAATATAAGATGTGATATTTTCCCATATACTTCCATAACTGATTGTAAATCAGAGAGATATATAGTTCAATGAGCAAATAATCATAATTCTATAATATTACGAGTTTCGTGAATATCGAAGTTTGAACTTTAAATATATTTGGCTGATAACTTATAAAGAGAGCAAGATACGTAAGTATTTAGTTGAAAATTTTAGAACGCATTACTCATAGCGTAGCAGATGGTCGCCAAAGGCGGCTAGTGTAATATAATTTGCCAAAATATAGTTCTTACTTTCATTCATTTTATTGAATGTAGTGCTATATATATCAAATATTGCATTATATTGTATGGACAAGCAAATCAAATATTTCACTTAAAATGTTTGGATATTGAGGTGTATATATATGCATGCATGAATTTAAAATGATTCTCTCCTTACCTTATTATGGTACCTGTAACAATTGTAAACAATGCTTGTATGGTAAATATTATAACTTTCTCTAAACAATTTTTTGTTATAATACACGAATATGTATTTTTTGAGTTTTACTGTACTGTATTTACATTAACATTTTCAAGATTTGTCCTGTATCAACATATATATTATCTTATAAATTAAACGTATCCACATAATACTCGTGATAACAAATTATTCTTAGGCTATATAACTGAAAGTAGAAATTATGTTTTATTGTGTAATTTGGCACTCATTTATCACCATTAGATATTACAAACATTCATCCAATGTTATTACATGAATTTATTATTGCTGTTATGAATTATGGATGCCATCATATTACTGATTACAAAATTCCTTGTGTTCCTTATTTCATGTCATTGAAAACGTAACACACTGACAATGTAAATATAAGCTAAGAAGTGTTATATATATGGATTTATGGTATGCTGTGTTGTATATAGATTTCTTTTTCAGCATCATCAGAATGAGTTGATATGTCTTGAAACTTCTTTGTGTTAAAAATACTTTAATATGAGAACATGATTCAGTAATATTTTATATGAATGTTCCTTAGTGCATGCAGGGAAATCTTGATTTAATCTTTGTTTACTAAATTTATGTTTTATTTCTGGATTTATCAATTTTAAAACAGCGTTCATAGTAGGTTATTATGGTTAATGTACAATATCTAAGTTAACATTGAGTTTTGTGTTTATTTTTCAAACTTCTCCTACCATGATTATCTGACTATCGTATCTCAGGTACTGGTGAGGGAATGTTATGACAACAGCAATTGTGATTTTAAATGACTGCACTAGTCAAACTCTTTTTCAGTAAATGTGCAAATCATTTTTGACATGGTCGTAATAAAATAAAATTCTATTTCATAAACTTAAATAGATTATTATTAAACTTAAGATTCATTATTGTTAATTTTTGTAACAGTTTTCATAATTTATATTTCAATTTTTAGTATTTTTACTTTTATATATATTTAACTGTGTATCAATGTAACTGTAAACAAAACGGTATTTGCTAAAAAAAAACACCGGGTTTTTTTTTGAGAAGCAGTTGCGGTACTGACGTGATAGATGATGCTCGTTGAATAAATATCCAGTAGATGCTGAAGGTTTTGTGAATTATTTTTAAGCATCATGCAACCCAATTAAATAAATTAATATTGAAACTAAGTTGCTAGTAATTTTCGCATCTAATAACTGAATCAGTGCCATCTAAGGAATGTACATTTTTTTGGAATTAAATGGAGGTAAAGGTAGAATTAAAAAGCTACGAAATAACTGCAGATTCTTGTGTCTAAATACATCTAATTAATTGGATTTAATGGAAAAATAAATTTTATGCTTGTATTTTTTTTACGAAAATATTAATGATATCTCAGTATTTGGTTTAGTTGTACACATAAACGAAATTGGAAAAACTAAAATATAATAAAAACCTTTATGGGAAAATTTGTTTGGCTTTCGTTAAGTAAAGCTACCGCTTTTATTCTTATTCCTTGATTCAAATTTATCGTTATTTAAATATGAATTGTTATATCAGAATATATTCGGAAAGAAGCAGTTACGCTTATTGATTTTACATTTGAAAAGCTTATGGCTAATGGCTTGAATAAATTTCAGAATGAAATGAATCATTTTTATAAAAGGTATTCACGAAGTTCTATGCAAAACAAATCTAAAACTAATATCTGACTTACTGATCAATTTAAATATCATTGTCGTATTTTTTAAGAAGCCATTAAATGGAATCTCTGAATAGAGACAAAGTTGTTTGAAAAAAAAAATCCTTAAGTTAATATTAAAGCTCCTTTTTAACTTTTCCTTTAGCGTGAATTTCCAATTAGGGAAATAATATATTTATTCAAGAACTTTTATTTGTTTCTAGCTAGCTTGCACTTCTAGGGATCTTTCAGTTTTACAACTTTTTTGAATTTATTGTTAAAATAGATCGGTGTCAGCTAAGTTTTTGAGACTGTTAATCTGCAATGGCGATTTGTAACTGCATGAGGGATGTTAATATTTTGCTGAAGTTCTGCATATGCATTGAATAAAAAATAATTGCTCTGACATAAACGTGATCATAAATTTAGTGAAAATGCTCCACAGCTTTTCCAAGTTGTATTTTTTTCAATTTGATTCGAAATAATAAAAATAATTTATCTTTCTTTAAAAAATTATCCTTGTTTGTTAAGTATTAATCAATATTTTTTATTGTGAAAGAAGTGTTTGACGAAAATTTCAACATATGGTTATTTTTTATATCGTAAATATTATGATGATTAAAAGGATAAAATAAATACAGCTGAAAATACGTACACCGAGCATGAATATTCTTGAAAAAAATCCAATATATGGTCGCAAAAGGAAAATCTGACATAGTTAGCTGGGCCTAGAGGTAAAGTACGCGCTTGCAAAGCCCAAGGTAGAGGGTTTGAATCCCAGTTAAGTCGTATTAGATTATGAAGGTTTAACTTTAAACTTAATGCTATTAATTTGGTAATGTTCTAGAAGCTCCTAGAACTAACTATAACCTTTTTTATAATTCTAAATTATTCTGTAAAGGTACAAATTTTGAATTCTACAAGCACTTTAGCCAGCTCTTTTCCTGCATGTTACAAGTTTCTTAGTTAATAAATTTGATATGACCTAATATGCTTTTGATTTTCATGACAATATCGAAACTCAATATTATTATTGCAAAACTTTTCATTTTTTATTAGATGCATTTACGAGTACATATTTTTTTCTCTCGTTAAAATGAGCATAAAATACCAATCTATCAAAGATAGTTTTACAAGAAAAAATACAAAATTCGACTTCAAAAAATGCTATTTGTATTTTCATATATTTATTTATAAGCATAGCATGATTTTCAGCAAAGTCCTATTGTATTTTAGTTTTACTGCATCGTAATAGAACCAGATTTTGATTTATATTCTTCCTTTTGAATGAAATGGACAATTGTTTTTTGCTACAATAGGTATGCATTGATTTTTTATTTAAAACTATTTTCGATGCTTAGAAACGTATTCTATACATATAGTTTTTTTGTGTTGAAAATAGAAAAAACTGATAAATTCCATATCAAGATTTCCGGTGCATGAGTTTAGTTTTAGTTATATTAACGTCCCGTTTAAAGCAACACGAGGGCTATTTTGGGACGGATCTCGTAATTTTGAACCATGGTCAGATGACGAGGATGACACCTGAAGTGGCACCACCCTCTCCACACCACACCAGTGGGAGGACGTTTGGCCTGATAGATTTAACGTGCAAAGAGACCCCCTCACATGACGGATCTTCGGTGGAATCGAGTCTCGAACCTGAAACCCTCCGGTTCCGAAGCCGAGACCTTACCACCAGGCCACTGCGGCCCTTTCCAGTGTATGAAAATTCGATATATGTTATCCTACTGGGTATAACTTGTTTTTGAAAGTAGATAGCTTTAGAAAAACTTTTTTTCCAAATAGGTACATAAATATTCGTTATACAACAAAATATTCGTTGAATACAGTGGTACACTTTTAATTATAGAAATCAAGACATTAATTTCTATTTTTCGAAATAATAATTATATTTTACAAATTGATAAGAATGATTCAATTTGTTAGCATTTTTTTTAGCTCTAGAAATCAAGATATTCTCAGCACTACCTGATGGCGCTGGAAGGAGGCTCTTGAGTTGAATGACAGGATTTAAACTTATTTTCATGTTCTGAGATTTCTTTGAATTGAAAATTTGCAAATTTTAAGGCATGATAGTGTGATGTATTTATATAATAAAGGAAATAATATATTTGTTTTGCCCAATTATAAAGAATTTAACAGTACCATATAACAGTTTTACAATTATTTGCATTGCTTTAATGAAATTCATCAACGACAGACCAGTCCAATATATGATTATAAACTGAATTACCCATTTCCAATAAAGGTCTATTCAGATTATAATCCAATATAGTTAAAGTCATTGAAATGGGATATCCAGCAATTTCGGTAATAATATTATTGCATTCTTTGTTATAGGGTGTCTCTATAACAGCCAAGTTGATTACTGTTACTAGTTAATTTTAACGAATTACGATTTATTAAAGGTAGTTTATATTCGGAACATGACTATGCGATACCGTCCTAAAGCATTCTCGCCTTTTTTGTTCCAACAACATTGTAATTCTATAAGAAGTCGGAAAGAAGTTTTGGTCATAGGATGATGAGATTTATTTCACAATTGGTCTCAGTATAAAGCTCATAAGTAAATAGAGAACGATCAAACAGAATGATGCTGCCGGCAGATGGAAATTAAATGGTCTCTCTAAGTGATATTTAACATGCGAAAAAGTGAGGAAGGGGAAAAACGCTGAGGAGGGGGTCGTTGGAGGATTTAATCTTGGTTTTACGAATAACATAATTAGTTTTCGAAGACTGCTTTTTACATTTAGAACTTTCTTTTGCTGCCGCAGAAGAAATTATTTTGGAAATGTTCTAAATTTAAAATAACTCTTGTTTAATTAGGAGAGTTAAAGAGAATAACATTTATTTTCGTATCGGAAATTAGTACATTCATTGAAATTGAGTGAGATATACAGAAATATAAATAATATTTATTCTTTTTTTACTTTATTTTTAAGAGCTTTAAGGTAGGCAATATGTTTTAAACTTTTTTCTTGCAATCAGTAGAAACAAATTTCTTGACTGTCCGACTCCTAGCATCCAGCCTACAACTGTTTATATGAAAAACATGGATTTTTTAGGTTCAGTCAGCAAGCTTGAAGTGATTGAATCGCCTTGTTCATGGTAATCGAGAATGCTAGTCGAATGGGGAACTGCGGTTGTTTGAAATCAAAAAGGATGTTAGGGGAAATAATGGGAATGCGTGGAGTAAGCACATCTTCTCCAATTGACTTTCCTTTAAGGATAATTCTCACATTTCTTGCTTCATATTTGTTTTTTTTTATTTCTGAAACTCGTGATGAGGTAGCACATGAGCGTTGTCTTTCAGTTCTTACCTCATGTTGATCTTGAAACTCTGAAACACATAAATTTACAATTTGTGAACGATAAGCTTAATTGCTATCTTGTTCCTCGTTTTTTTATGAAGCTCGATTTGGCTAATTTCTAGATGCTGTGCTGTTTGATTAGTTAATAAAGTTAAGAACGTTGAGGAACGTATTTTTTGTCGAAGCAATCAACACGATAATACATTTGTATGATCGAAATATCGTTTATAGATTCACTTAATAAATAGCAAAATTACTGTTTGCATTGGAAAATTTCCATTATATATTATTCGGCATCGATGTGTCATTAATCGATGATAATCATTCTATTTTGTATGTGTAATCATTTTAATAATCATTTTATTTTATATGTGTGAGATAAACTCGGAATAATATGTGCGGCTTCCTGCAGACAAAATAGTGAGCACGCTGAATGACAACATCCTGTGTGGAAGACATTGACTGACATAAATCATAATAATTTTATTTTGTTTCATGTATGTGCGATTAATTCCGAATGGGATGTGCCTTTTACTGTTTGACTTTTTTCAATTATTAATTTTTAAATATAATCTTAGTGGAAGAGCAAGTAATAGGTTTTATCAAATTTCATCGTAATCGGTTGAACAGTACAACAGCACATAAATTATGAATAAAAGAAATATTTTTATATCAAACATTGTAATTGTATTCTGCCTATAATCTTCACGCAAGTGCAGGCAATGAGTTGAATAGCACGGCAGCGCATTAAGTAAGAATAAACAATTCATTCTTATATAATAGATTCGTGCATTCTTTTAGAATTGTAATGCTTGGTGTTCTTTGAGAATTGCAAGGGAAGAAACTATTTTCTGAATCTTTCGTGATTTCTTTAATATTCGTTCAGAATTATCAAGATTGTTAGAAAATGCGATTAAAATAATTTTTTAATTGATATATTTTCTGTAATATTATCGCATAAATATATTTAGTCCATTAATTTGTTGATATAGTTCAATTAATAATTTTTAAAAAGTTAAAATAATGTGAAATCTTTTGTACTTTAGCATTTTTTGTAGTTTTTCAGAAAATATTAACGTTTTATTAAATTTTTAATTGGAATTTCATTCCTATTGGATTGATTCCCTTAGAACTTTCTAGCGTACTCTCTAATAATATTGTTACCTCAGAGAACGACTTGCATAGCATATACCTACAGTAGCTACGAAATATTGGCCTCTATCTTGAGTTTTGTATCATTACTGAATCTGTGGTCTCCTTGGAGATTTATTTTGCAATAGTCCTTGGTTAATAGATGAGGTAAATTTTTGTATATTAGATAATTTTACTATGTCTATATCCATCCCATAAATTGCAAGTATAAAGTATTCAAAATTTTATCGTAATCGGATGAACAGCACGACAGCGCATAAGAGACATCATACATGCAAACATTCATTTTTATTTATATAAATAAGAGTAATGAAAAGAGTTTTTAATGAAAATATAAAGTACCTGTATTCCAAATTTTATTTGTATTGATTGTGGTGAAGTCGAAAAAATGAAAAACAACTTACTACTTTTTAAATGATTCTTTGTATAAAATTTTTCACCTTAATTATTATTTCATTCTATATTCGCTTTACTTGGATATAACATATATAAAATCTGATGTCTGGAGCCCGGGCCTTTTGACTGGTGTGGCATGAAAGATTTGAGGATGGCGTCCTCGTCATATGATCGCAGAGCAAAATTAAAGTGCATTTCCAAAATATTTTCGTTTCAGCTTGAATATAAGTCATTAATCTAGTAAATCATACCTTAATGTTTTCGGTGGAAGGACTTATTGAAATTAAAACTTCTTACCAAGCCAAGCCAAGAAAGGTGATTGGAAGAATTCGAGAAATCTGTATAATGATGTTTTGTGTTGATTATTGCAATACATTGATTATTGAGGATGGTCTGCAACTCTGAGTCAGGGAGAAATCAACAAAGGACCTCCTTTATAATTTCAAGATTTATCCGTGAATTGTTTTGAAAGAATTGTAAATGCATCACAAAATTCGGGGTTCTAGAATACAACAAGAGTTGCTTATCATGTAACTGTAATAGCCTCTCTCCCTAATTTAACGTCCTGCGTAAATTGCATTATAGCTATCGGGAAAATAAGCAGGAACTGAAGCTGGAATCGTAGGAATCCTCACCACCCACGAATAAGTTCTTCTCACAGGAGGTATGTATTTGCCTCAGAATGGAGATAACTTGTGTCCCCAAACAATTAGTTTATTCTCAAGTGAAATGAGTTGTGTTGAGTTTGTTATTTATGGCACAAAAACAATCTTTAACTAAGTAGAGCCACATTCTTGAAGTTAAAATATTTTAACTTCATAAAATCGACTAATATATAATGACTAACTATAATAAAATCAAAATATGGGATGTTTATAAAATCCAAATATCTAGAAGCTTAAATCTGACTGCTATAAAAAAAGCGAAATAGTGATACATGGGACTGTGCTAAAAAGCGAGGTTAATGTATGTATATGATTATGAAAATCAATATTAAAAAAAAAACTAAAAAGGTCAACATGCAGAGTTTTCTAGATTCCGAAATTTTCTAGAATGTTTACATTACCACTAAGAGACAATGCTTTATTCCAATAGTATATAGTATGCTTTATAATTTATGAGAATACTCAGGTGCTTAGCTTTAACCCTGAGAATGCGAATTAAATTTTTCAAACAAAAGACAATATTTTGTGTTGAATTACCTACTAATGTCCTTATTTTTGAAAGTAAACATGTTTTGTCATGCAGTGTGATAAAAAGGAGTGACTATGTAACAAGTTGATTGTGGAATTGCGTTTTAAGTTTAAATATGAAAATACTTTTATGCGTGATGCATATGCAGTATAATATATCCAAATATATACGATATTCTTCGAACAGAAACCTCCATTAAGTCTCTTTGAAATGGGAATTCTAAAATGTCTCTTTGAAATAAAATTTGTTTTTCAGGAGGAAATCTTAAAAATTATTCAATATATTATTCAAGGTAAAAAGGAGGGAAAGAAAACGACACACATAGCTTTGAATTTAAGTTTTTTTTTCTTTCGAAAATCGATAAGAGATCACATATAAAATTTAATGGGAATACATTTGCAAACATTTTTATTGAACCATTTGTATGAATTTATAGACTCTTAAATTTTTTGTTTTTTTAAGTAGGCTCAAGTATAAGGATGTATGCAAGAATAAATTCTGCCTACATTCCTTATAAGTTATTTACATATTATTATAGATAGAAAATAATTCTACCGAATTTATATTTATTGACATCAGTATTTAGTAATAATAGAACAGCATCTTTTGTTTCATTTCAGACAGACAAATGTTAAGGTTTCATATAAGACTAAAATAATGCATTCAGGAACATCAATTATACTTTATTACGCTTTTAACAGAGAACAGTTGATATTAAAGATCTGTATTTACAATAAAATGTACGATTATATATTGAGTTTTTGCTGAAAAGTTGCTTTCTTCTAATCATAGCAAGCTTTTATAGCAAAAAATTTACATTGAAAAGTATCGAAAATGTCTACAGCTAATCGTGCTTTGAATCAAATATATTCCATACATTGATATTTTTTAAAAATATTGCATGAACCACAGAAATAAAAAATCTCTCCCAGTTGTGTGGAGATCGAATCGAATAGAATCTTCATTTATTGACAAGAAAATGCATTTCAAGATTTTTTATAACTAGATTATTTACTATAAATAACTTGCAAATCATCCAGAAAAAAAACAGCGTTGAAAATGACAACTATTTGCATTTATATTGAAGAAATACATACTAGCATGATGGGCATAGTACACTGAAATTAACTGATAAATATACAATGAGTTTCGAATGATGCATGTATATTTACTAACGACATTGACTCCTCTCGCATATTGTATATTCCAGTTCAAAAATATTATATATAAAATTTTTGAATAGGACATTTATCATCCGATATGAAGATTTCTTAAATATATTTTAATTTTTAGCATTTATAAAACAAATATGAAAATGAACCGACATCAATTTATGTTGTGATTTTATTAAGAAACCATTTTTATTTCCTTAATAATATTCTCTTAAAAATTCAAATTTTTTGGTAAGTCTTTTTACAACTGATTGGAAGATTTAAAAATTACCTTTCATATGATTAGCTTTAGAACTGCTTAGAGTTTTGAATAGAGTATTCTTCTTGTCCAAATATTTTGATCAATGTTTGTTTCTTTCAATTTCTTAAATTTCAGTAACGGTTGTTTTTACACTTTTGCTCAAAAATGTCTTGCTCCTGCATCCTAAATATATTGCCGAAGGTGATGGTGTGCATTGTTTCTTTCTGCAGCAGACAAGAATTGTCTGAAACTTTTGTCGGAACTTTTGGCTGAATATGCTGTATAGAAGCGGATTGCATGCTGATGAAGCATAAGCCATGATATTTACGAATATGAGGAATGACCAAGTCTCCTTGAAAAGAGTAGCCGAAAATGTGTTGTATATCAAGAGAACTTGATGGGGGGAGAAGCTTAAGAAATAGACAGTAACACCTGCAATCAACATTTTGATGACCCCTCTACGTGCTTTCATGGCACCTGCAAAATTTTCTTTCCCAACAGCTGGCTCTATTGTTTTCAGGGCTTCGGTACTGAAAAGTCGTCTTCCAATGTGTATGTATAAGACAACCTGAAAGGAAAAAAATAATTTGAATAAGTTGTTTTCAACTTCATTTGTAAATCGAATGATTCTTAATGTAGAAGGTATTTTACCAGTCGCTATTCATTGGAAAGTAATAAATAGAAAATTCTATTTTTTTTTTAACCGTATCGACAATTTTCTTTTCTACGAAAAAACCGAAACCATTTTAACAATATGAAGTTATAAACTTAACAATATAGCAATATAAACTTAAAAACAACAGTAGAACTTATAAACATTATTGCAGCAGAATAAGTACTTATTCAAGCTGAAAAAGTATTGATAAAAATTCATGTAAAATAGGCAAAAAAAGCAAAACAAACTACAAAAAAGTGTTATTTTAAAGAATATTGTTTGCTCAAAGTTGAGATTTCTGTAATTGTGTAAAATCGTATCCCAGTTCTGTAATTTTTTAGTCAGCTGAAAAAAGTTTGCTCCGAAAGCAAATTCGAAGGGAAGTCATAAAATAAAGGGACTTATGCAATTTTTCTTTCCAGGGTTTGGTGACAGCTAATATCAGACTCTGAATAAGTGTAGGCAACACTTCTATACAACGTGCCACTCTTATACCATGTTGGTCATTAGAGTGTAGAAACCTTTAAATATGACAGCTCCATAGTCCATCTTATACCAAGCGGAAATAAAGGTAGTAATTCGCTTTTTATTTGCGGACCTTGATAAACCTGCGGAAATTATTCGTCGAATGCAAGTGTAGTATGGTGATAGCTATTTATCGTGAAGATCTATGAATGGACAAGGCTCTTTAAATAAGGAAGTGCTTCTTTCTATGATGATGCAAGGTGTAGTAGCTACTCATTTCGCCCCAAGAGGTGGAACTAGCAATGGTGAGAACTATGATATATTGCGAACTATATTGAAACCTGCCCACGTCCTGACTTAAGGGTAACGCCAGGATCTGGGAGTCCTGGGTTAGAGTTCTGGTTGTTCTTTCCTTGTGTTCTATATCTGAGATGTGTAAATGAGTCCCCTTGTAAAAAGGGGTTATGTAAGTGAATGTGTGTGTATGCACATCTTCATTTGAGCTAGAAGTCGAACTTCTGCCTTCGAGGAATCAGGGGTCTTTATCCTCAGAAGTTACTGTATCCCCTTTCCATGTTAACACGGACATGACATCGCCACTACCACCACCACCATCATCATTTGAAACCTACAATCAAATCTAAATGTAGAGGAAAAACTGTGAAAAGGTATCCTGCAATTAGATAACTCTCTGGAACATTCTGCCCAATGATCGGTCGGAACAATAAAGGAGCTGGGATTAGAAGTGCAGGAACGTTCGCCATGCAGTTGAGACTATGCAACAAGTGATTTTCGTATGTTTGGACCATTTAAAAAAACCCATAAAGGAAAGAATATTTGTAACCGACTAAGAAGTTATTGATGCAGTGGAAAATTAAAGTGCTAATAAAGGCAATAATTCATACTTTCCTATAGGTTTATTATTCGTTAAATATATTTCAGTTACCATTTATTGATGCAATTAAGGAATTCATTTTGACGAAAATTTTTAAATAGCATTTATTTCGATTTCTTGTTTTTCTAAAAGCCTGCAACCGAAGTCAGAAACAAAATTTTAAAAAATGTATGTTCAATAGTATGAACTTGTTAAAGAAAGAAATATTGTCTTAAATGCTTATAAATATACTGCAAGAGTTATTAAGAATTTTTTTCATCTTTCTTATTTCCAAAAAAGAATTTAAAAAAAAAATCGAAGAAAAATGTATACGCTGCAGGTGACAATTTGTTCTTCACAAATCGTGTGGAAGATAAAATGAAAAAATAAAGACAAACCTCTTGATAATAAATCGAATTTTTTTGAGGAAGGGGGGGGGGAATGGTGTTCTTTGCTGGAGGGAAGGGTTGATCACATTTTGTGTTGCTTTGTATGTTAATTTCTGCTTGAAATTAATCTTGTCTTGCAATTGACTACATGAGGGCGCTACAATAAGTAGGTGGAGTTAAATGAAAGCATAACAAGATATGAAAACTTCATATTACGCATTGATGATTAATAGTGTGATCTTTCAGTATTTATTTCCAAATTCATTTTAGCATGAAGGGAAATAAAGTTATGGGAAAGATACTTGACACTTGATGCTTTTTCTTTTTCGTAAATTTTAATGCTATTTTTTTAGTGATTTCAGTAATATCAATACTATCTCGATAAATTTACATTTTTTTTCTGTAATGACTGAAGACGAGCATCTTGTAAAAAAACCCTTAAAAGAAAACTGAATCTGCCCTTTTAAAATAAGCACTTGGCCTCGGTTTTTATTATTAGTAAAATTTTTCTGTAATCTTTCTTACGGTATTAATTAGTGGTTAGTTTAGATAGTTTGAAGCCTTAGGGTGATCATTATGAGGCTTCTTTTCTTAATAAGTTGCTCGGTTTAATCTCGCATTTTAGCACAGTTTAAGCATTTGAATGATTTATTTAAAGTTATTGTTTTTTACTCTCTTCGTGAAAATGTCTTTTTTAATATATTATGATTCCAGCAATTCAAGCAATAAACAAAACTTGCTAGAAATTGCAGTGATGCTAAAAGTTGCTTGGAATATGTATATAGATAAGATTTTGGCATCACATGTATACATATTATGCCATAAAACAAACTACTGATACAAAAATTAAAAATTGTTGCATTAAATAATGTTTTTATTATACGTAGAATCTTACATTTATTCAATATCTGATCTTCATATATTGTTACTTATGATGAATAAGATCTTATAAAGGATGTTTTTTATCTTAGTACAATATATATTATTATTCTTATATGTGATTGTGTAATATATAATTAAAAAAATTTAAATATTAAATGAAAGCAGATAGCATTTTGTGCTCTTTATTTTGTTGTTCATCAACATTTGCGAATGGATGACGGAAGTACAGGTAAGTACATAAAATAACTTTCCCTGCTTGCCAGCATCTATTAGGTTGGTGCGTATGAAATGTCGGATTCTCTTTACATGCGGACGTTTGTCTCCCTGATTTCGTTATACTTTTGTCTTTGGCATAACCTCATTCATAGTCGTATTGTCCATTGCCAGAGACTCATTTCAGCAAAATAGGTTTTCTCGAAGGTCTTCCCTTTTGTTATTTCTTTTGAGTTTATTGCCGATATGAATTCTGCCGACATTCGCGTTATTTTCTTATATGAGTACAAACTTGGTAATAGTGCTGCAAAAGCTGCACGCAACATAAACCAAGCGTTTGGGGAGAATACGGTTAACGATCGGAAAGTGCAGCGTTGGTTCGAAAAATTTCGGACTGGCGATTTTTCACTGCAAAATGAGCCGCGCGGAAGACCCAAAACGTCTGTGAAGAATGATGACCTGAAGGTTCTAGTGGAAGCGGATCCAGCCGTATCCACGAGGGAACTTGCTATCAGGATGAAAGTTGACCATACAACGATATTGAGACACCTTTCTGAGATTGGCAAGGTTAAGAAGATGGACAAGTGGGTACCGCACGCACTGACAGAGCGAAATAAGTTTTGAATATGAAGTTTTGCAGCATCCACCATATTCACCGGATCTCTCGCCGGCCGATTTTCATTTTTTCAAGCATTTAGAGCTGTTTTTAAGGGTCAAACACTATGAAAATGAAGACAGTCTAAAAAACTCGATATCAGAGTTTATTAATTCTAAAGACCAAAATTTTTTTAAGACAGGCATCTACCCTTTAAAATCTCGTTGGGAGAAGTGTATTGAAGCGAATGGAGCATACTTTGATTGAATAAACAGCTTTTGAAGAAAGATATGCAGTTTTATACAATCACTTAAGAATCCGACATTTCATACGCACCAACCTAATACAATTAAAACAATTGAATGAAATGTATCAACATTTTATATACAGGCTGTGGAGGGTATAGAAAGATAAATTCTACAAGAAAAAAAATTAGCATTAAAATTTGCCTCTGTTAGGAATACCGTATTTTCTGGCCTATAATACGCAGCGGCGTATAATCCGCACATCTTTATTTTCAAGAGGAAAAATTGCAAAGTCAACGTATAATCCGCACTAGTTAAGCAACAGTGCAAGAACGCTCCCCCCCAAGATTAATGAAGCATTAATCCGATATTTTCAGATATTACATATGCACATGAAAGAAAATAATTATCAAATACTACAAATATAAATAAAAAATATTCGGTAATCTCAAATTAAAAAGCAATTCTATCTAAAAGCGTACCTAATTTAAAATAAAGATACATTTAATACAATGCATATGCTTTATTCTAGAGTTTAAAAAAATGCAAATTATCTTTTAAAAGCCGTTAAAATCCGAATCTTCCGAATCAGAATTAAACAATTCCAGTAGTAATATTTCGTCCAATGAATTGGTTGAATCGTCACCGGACTCAAGTTCATTCTCACTTGAAAGTTCGCCTTTTATTATGCCAGACTTCCGAAAGGAATTTTTGATTGTGTCAGGAGACACCTCGTCCCACGCTTGCTTGATCCACCGACAAACTTCGGAATACGATGCTTTACGCATTGTTCCTTTTTTAGTATAGGTATGGATACCTTCACTCATCCATTTCTCCCATAGTCGTCGGACTTTTGATTTGAAAGATTTATTCACCCCCACATCTAAAGGTTGCAGTTTTTTAGTGAGACCACCTGGAATTATGCATAAGTTTGCGGAAACAGATTTACAAGCGCGTTTTGTTTCATCACTGATATGAGTTTTCATCGAGTCCATTATTAACATTCCACTAGGTTTAAAAAATGCACCCTTTCTTTTTCGCCATATATCTGATAACCATTCATTCATTATTTCTTGGTTCATCCAGCCATTAGGATTAACAGCGACTTTTATTCCTTTAGGGAATTCCTCCTTCATTATAGTCTTTCTTTTAAAGACAACCATAGGATCCAATTTCTCTCCACTAGCAGAGCAAGAGAGTATAACTGTAAACGAAGTTTTTTCGTTTCCCGTCGTTACAACTGGCGCAGAACGAACACCTACAGATTCCACAGTCCTGTTTGGGGGGCAATCAAAACATAACGGCACTTCATCCATATTGATGATCTGATTAGAACTGTAATTTTTTTCCGAAATTTTCAGTTTTACGTAGTCTAAAAAAATTTTCTCTTTTTCTTGCCAGTCATCTGGCAATTTTTGACCAATAGTCGTGCAACTTCTAATTCGCAAATTTTTTCGTTGCATAAAACGATGGCACCAAGAAGGTCCTGCAGAGAAATTATTTAGTATATGCATTTCATTGGCCAGAACTTTGGCTTTCAGCCGAATTTTTGTAGTTGATATTGGTATACCGGCATCTCTTTGTCCCAGTATCCAATTGTGCAAATTGTCTTCCAGTGTCGGCCAGTGAGGAAGTCCATATCTGTTGGCTCTTCGTTTCTTTAGACATTGCAATAAATTATTTTTGTTTTTCCTCCACAATCTTACATTCGATTCATCGACGCAAAACATTCTTCTCGATTTCCAACTTCTTCAGCTTTTGAAATAACGTTGAGTTTGAATTCTGCCGTGTAACTAACACGCTGTCGTTTTGAAGCCATTTTTTTTTCGCACTCGGTTACAAATATTTTACACAAAAAAATCCCTATGCCGATTACGCTTGTTGCAAGAAAATAGGCGGGAAATATGTACGCCAAATCTAACAATACCGAGGATTCACACCTGGACGTCACGTGTCTCATTGCGTATTTTTGTGATTGAACGCCATCTGTTATTCTTCAGAAGAACTATCTTTTGCCGCTCAAATATTAAAATTCGGTAGATAATACGCACCGGAAGATAATCCGCAGACATGAAATCAGGATTTTTTTATGCACATAATCCGCGGATTATAGGCCAGAAAATACGGTACTTTCGCTGCAGTCACTTACGAACAGGGTAATGTATATCGAGATGGATTATTAATTTAAATTTCTATTGCTTACGCCATGAATTACTTGTAAAAAAAGAATGAGCAAATGTCCTGCCAGTAGTTCGTTTTCGAATAGTGAATTGTTTTTAATGTGGGTCCTAACTTACCTCAACACATTCTTTTCTGGTAAAACTATTCTATACTAGACAGTGTACTGCTCAAAATCAATTTTGAAACCTTCATACCTGTGTCTAAGCTTAGTGTCTGCAGCAGCATTAAGAGCAAAGATTAAAAATTTTGCGGAAACTGGCTCACTTGCCGGCCCAGGATGAAAAGAGGTACTAGATGGTGCAGTAACAGATGTTGCAACAGCAATGTTCGACGATACAGGACTAGCAGTAGTGCATGTGCTCGTGCTC
Source organism: Argiope trifasciata (assembly GCA_026543055.1). Taxonomy (NCBI): domain Eukaryota; kingdom Metazoa; phylum Arthropoda; class Arachnida; order Araneae; family Araneidae; genus Argiope; species Argiope trifasciata. The sequence continues at coordinate 7,743,796 of JAPMOQ010018920.1, forward strand.
GAAAACCGGTATGCTTTATGCTACTGTATGAAAAATCTTACGCAAAATGCTGCATATCTATCCGTATAAGATTAGCTAAGTGAAAGCATTACAAATCGCAGATAATGAAATGCGCCCCACTTCCACTTTAATGTTTCTTGTTTGAATGACAGTTGATATTGATTGTAATCGCAAAATATTCTAGGATGAGTTTTTTTTTAATTAAATTCTTCTGTCAATAATCAGAACTACCATACCGGTGCGTTAATGCCCAACAGAGGTTCAAGAAATGCCATTACATTCCCCAAGGGTGAGTTAATTATTATTAGAATTAATTATTATTAAGTTAATTATTATTAGAATTTTTGAAAAGTGTGTTAGCTATTTTTTCCGTAAGTTAGCATTTATTTTACCAATATTAGAAAATTTTGTTCTCAAATGGTGGCGTATAAAAAATGGTATTCTTTTATGCTATTAGTTTATCTTGAATCGTGGTTTTCACTACTTTGCCATGATCACTACTTTGAAACCAATAAAAGATTTATTAATATAAAAGAGAAATTGAAAAAAAAATAGTGGTAGAGAAGTTAAAAGTTTAAAAAAGTGTTCAAAAATTTTATTTCTAGTATCTTACAAGAGTGATAAGTCGCAATGGGCTCAGCACTTTTGTTTAGAATATATGGAACACGCACGCATGCACACGTACACCCACCCGATTATATTCACACGACGGCTTATATTTATATTAAGATGAGTAGAAGAGTAGAATTCAACTGATTATCTTTGAAAGTTGAAAGTAACGAATACTACCTAAGCAACATAAATTAAGCTTCAAGCTTTTTACTTAAAGTTTAATAAAAGGAAAAATGTGACGGTGTCCGTTTGACAGTTTTTCGTACAATCAAAAGAAGAGCAAGTAATATTGAACAGTTCTTTATTTTCAATTCCTACTATTAGTCCACACTCTCCCTAAATATATGTATTTATTTATCTTGTTCAAATTTTCAATTGTTAAAAAAAATACTTTTTATTCATCCACTCATGTTCAAATACATTTTAAAAAATTTGTAATTGATGGCAATTGATGTTAATAGTTTTTATCAAATACTAATTTATTAATTAAATTAAATTTTAGTGCTTTAAATAGTTTTAGCAGTTTGTAATAAAAATTGAAATCAACAGGCAATAGGTAAAATACAATAGGTAAAATATAAGGAATTCAGTATTTTTCAAGCGAAGGTGAAGAATGCGAGTTCAATTCTTGTGAAAGTCAACCTTTTGACAATAATTTGTTTTTTGATAATTTTTTAATAAAAAGTAACTAAAATTTTTTCTTTGGTGAACTAAGTAGGAATCGAATTATTTTTTTTATATTACTTGTATAATATGAAAGAGAGGTTTTATATTACTGGAAATTTATTTTTCAGTTACTCATATATTACGAAATATAAAATAGAATAGCAAGACGGTTTCAGTATATTTTATATGAAAAATGTTGGATGTTGGTAATATAAAAGGATATTGCACTTTCCAAGAATTTCTTTTTTCAAAATATACATTCTACTTATTTAGAATTCTTTCTAAAAATGAATGTAAAATCTTAAGATATTTGGCAACAATATCACTTAGATTTTTATAATCATTTGGAATTTTCTATCCACCCAATTTCTCATTTGATGAAAATAAAAGTTCTGAAATTTATACTTAACATATAAAATGAAAAGAAATATGAGGAGTTTTCGCATCTCGATCATTTTAATCTAAATTTTTATATGGATATATTTTATTTTGATCAAATGAATCTAGACAACCCCCTTTTTTTAGATGATGAAAAAGGCTCTAGATTTCAAATTCTTACTTATGAATTGCTTTCTCTATCAAAAAGTTCTGAAGTAATTGGTTTTTTCGAAGGGGATTTTTATAATGAACAGATTTCAATTGCTATGTAAAATCGATCGGTAACTTTCATTTAGATTTCTCTGGCAACATAAATTTTCAATTCCAATTTTCGTTTCTTTTCGTACTTCTTGATGCCTCTTATTTTTGACGGATTCTATAACCTCTGTTATCATACTCCCAAATCCCTTCTCAGTTTTTACTGATATTGTAAATGACTTGGAATAACTGGAATTTTTAAAACCTTTTAATTAGATAGGACATACTATTTGGGATATTTATCATTTAATTCGTATAATAATATGAGATACCTCAGGTACTGAAGTATTCCTAAATAGTATTTAATACTTTTATTGAAGCTTTTAATATTTTCACTTACATGTTGATTTAAAACTAAAAACAATACGGTAACTCGATGAGTGTGTCAGATACGACATCGTATGTGAAAAGATTGAGTCAAAGCACTCGAATTAATTTAATAACAGTTGTAGAATTATTTATTCTTGATTTAATATTCTATTATTGTATTAAGTAAACGTTTTGAGGAATGAAACAGGATTGAAATAATTTTGCACTAAATTATAAAGAAGGATAATTATTTATCGTAATCAAATATCTGGTTAAAATATTGATTATAAAATTAGGCTGAAATTAAGACATATAATCTCAGGCCTGAAGCTTTGATAATATATAATAGTAATATATAGATAAAACGAATATATTCTATCCACAACTCTCTATTCGTGAAAAATGACCATATCACATCGTTTTTTTTCATCGATACCCAAAGGAAAAAAACTTGGCAGCTTTAAGATTGCACAACTTTCATTTTTAATGCGTGTTAATTTGGGTAAATGAAATTTTATACCTTCTTTTACATTTAATCTTGTATATTTCAATTATTTTCGAATACCCCTGAGATACACTTGTGAATCTTAAGAGTAACACAAGTTAAAACACAAAGTGTACCACAAGTCCTAGAGCATACAATCTTAGGATTTTCTGTCTTAATAACTTTTAATTGTTTTATAGAACTTAACATTTCATTTAGATTACTGTCTGAATTGAAAGCTATACCATAAGAGAGAAGAAATCGGAAGAAATAATTAAGAAGTCAGTAACCATGTGGTCTTGTGTGGAGCCAGCTGCCAATATGCAAATACACGTGATCTTACTGTTGATGGTAGTTATTTTTTTCCAGCAGAAGCGGATTTGAATCATGCACTAAGAGGAGTATGATCTCGGCTCTCCCCCGAGAAATTTTATATACTTTTCTCTACGCCTGCAGCAGTATGGCGTAATCATATGCCTTTTGTTGATGTTAAACAATAAATCACATAAAATGACAACCCATCTCTTCAAGTCATTTCATCGAGGCAACAATCTTCACTAATTATTGTGTAATCAAGAAAAGCAATAATTTTTAGAGATAGCCTGAACGGTGATAGATTTAATGGGCTTAACAAGATACGTAACCAAAGCTTGAATTTTCGAATCTGCTTATGACCAATTGCTGTAATGCTTTTCTGATTAGCAAAGTTTAGATATATATAAATTACACTGTCTTTCATACTTTTCAGTTGTGTATAATTTAGAGTCTAATTCCATATTTGGCTCCTTAATCGGTAGTTTAAAAGCAAAAAGTATCTTAAGTATGAAATGATATAACTGATAAAATATCAGGCCTGCACTTCTAAAGGCCCCAGGTGTTTACGATTGCAGTGGTGGCCAAAATTGTGGGCACGTCAAAATCTTTGTTTTCCAACACTTTGTTTACTTAGAGAATATGTTACATTTCACAAAATGCAAATTCTTACATATCATTTTAAAGAGAATTTAACTCTGACTTCAATACAAAAAACAAAAATCAGTTATTTACAATACAAAAAAGTTATTCTTACTTTAATATGAATAAAAAGCACGTTGATGAAATGGACTGTAATTTCTAACTTCCCTGACTAATCATTGTTCTTTTTCTGAGAAATAGCCAAATGTTATTTACTACTAGCAGAAGTTGACACCATGTTTAAAGTTGAAACAAGTCAGTATTTTTCTGTAGAAGGAAGACTGTTTTTAATGTAATTAAATTACAAGTCAGAAGTTTTGTTAAACCTTTTAATGTATAGCTAAAACGTTTGTACATATTTTTAATATTTAGTCAAGAAACAATGCATCAAATAAAAGATGAAAGAGAATTAAGATTGTCTTTGAATGAATACGGTTTTTACTATGCTAAAATTGCTTGACAGGTGGGTGTTTCAGTGACTATATCTGGAGTCTGAAAGTTTTGTTTGCGATATCACGAGATAAATACAATAAAAATCAAAACAGAAAATTACTGAAAAAGGTATACCACATCTGTTGATGGCAGAATAACGAAAAAATTATGTTTCCGAGAATAGAAGATTGTCATTAGAGGACATCAGACGTCACTGGAATGATTCTGGCAAATTTTCAGTTCAAGATCAATCGGGAGAAAATTATTAGATGTTGGATTAAGAAGTAAAATTAAAAAAAAAAAAGCGTTATCTTAATTTACAGCAACGTATAAAAAGATTTCAGTGGGCAAAAGAATGAATTAATTGGGCAGATTGTAGGTGGGCACAAGTTATATGGAATGATGAAAAAACGATATTGTTATTCGGTAATAACGGCGAAAATATATAAGATATAGAATAGGAGGGGAGGTACCTCCTGATTGCATTCAGATAACTTTTAAGAACTTCAGTTAATACTATGATTTGGTCATGCATGTCTGCAGACAGTATTGGTCTCAGTTATCGATGAGATATTAAATGTAAGGAAATATATTGACACTATTCTAGGGCCAAAACTTGCATATACCATCAATGATCTATTTCCCAAGAACGCATCATTTATTTTTCAGAAGGATTTAGTTCCTTGACACCCAGCAAAAATATCGAATGAGTGGCTTAGTACAAAGAGCACTGTATTGTTATCATGGCACGAAAACAGTCTTGACCTCAAAACTTTTGAGAACTTAGGGCACCTTTTGAAAACTCTTGTACATATGAAGTGTTCATCAAATAAAAGAGAATTAATTGAAACTATAATTGTTTCCTGACATCTTGCAATAACGCGAGAATAACTTAAAATTCTCTTCACCTCAATGATGCATTTATGTGAAGCTGTAATAAAAAATAAAGGCTGCTCTACTAAGTACTGATAACACACTGCAATCATCATTATGTAATGTATCTCGATGATTATTGCCGCTAAAATTTTTTATGCAAATATTTAAATTTTTCTTTTTGTATTGAAATCATCATTGAATTCTCTTCAAAATGATATGTAAAAGTTTGAATTTTGTGAAACGTAACGTTTTCTATAAGCATAAAAAGTTAGAAATATGGAAATTTTTCAAAAGTGTTTACAATTTTGGCCACTACTATACTTGGACCCAAATGCCTTATTACATTACATTCTAAGATTTAAAAAATGAAGGGCTTTTCTTAATTATTAAATCTATTAAAGTCGATTAATGACATAATGAAGCTTGACAGGGTTTATCAGAAAATGAAACACTTTTAAAATTGCCGATTAGTTTATTTTTACCTAACCTAACTTTTTGCTTATAGTTTTGTGCTACTTAATTACGTTAGTAACGGTAATTTGTAAACCTCATTTATCTAAGAGAATAGGCCACCATAGATGAAAATTTATTTTCAAAACCATGTGAGTTAAATTATCAAGGATAAAGTTTATTAGCTTATTAATCTAAACAGTCAGTTTCTCAGTATTAACGATGAATTATTTCGGAAATTGTATTCCTTAAATTTGATGAGCATATTGCATTTGCGCAAACACAGCAAAAATGTCTTTCAATAGAATTTCTGTACAGAAATTTAATGATTAATCTGAATTCAGCAACATTTCATTCTTGACTATTCTTGTTTGAAGGTTTAGAAATGAAATTAAAGCTTATAAATTTTAAATAATCACTAAATATTTTCAAAACTATAAGCGAATGGATTAGAATTTCAATTATTTTTTCTAAAGAATTAATTATTTTGTAAAGGCAGGGAAAGAAAGAAAAATGCGAATTCTTGATGGGGGAAAAATAAAATAACTAGTTCATTTTTGTGACTTTCCTAAAAATTGCAGCTAAAAAACAGATCTCTTAGAGTCAGGGTTTTTAATTAGTTTTTCAAAATAAATCAGACTTGTTAAATTTATTTTCTGTTTATATGGCTGATTCTCTTTAATGCGGAGAGACATAAGAGGGAATATGATTAATGGTTAATAAATGATAATGCTAGTGAGTTTAGTAAGTACAGCTTTGTTAAAATTTGCTATTCTTGAAAATCAAGTGTTATAGTCTAGTCTATTTTTGATAAGGGAACGATATGTTGCAAGAAACATAATGTTTATAAAAATCTGGAATCAGTCTAAAATAACATGCATCCATTTTATTTCTTTGATTATTGATTTTTTTAAATATTGAAATTATCATCTTGCTCAATTAGACTGTTTTAATCATGATAGTTTTTCAATTACTATAGCTTTTTATTTATTTAGTTCATCTGTTTTTTTAGACAATGTTGGCAAAAGCCGAGGAATTAAAAGATTTCCACAATAACCTTCCTTTACTTTGCACCATTTTATTCATGAATTCAACTTTATCTCTATTGTTTTCAAAGATGTTAGTTTATAATCGCTTCGGGACTTCTTGTATCCTCCAAGTTAAACCAACATTAGTTAAAAGTTATTTGTAGAATTGCTTTAGGGTAAAATTTCATTACTTAAGATATTCACCCTATTGCATGATCATCGATAAAGTAAGGAAGATAAACTTAGTTTCTGCTATATTAATGCGAAGGTTAAAGACAAAGAGCGAATTTGTGAAAGAACATTGGTTAAAAGGTTTACTTAATTTTAGAAATGACTTTTAGCTCCAAAGTTGCTATTATTGCCCTTGTATCGTAATTATTTCTGTAATTTTCTTATTTTTTGTATGGAATTGTATATTTTCCCATTTTAGTAATCGTTTATTCTGGTAATGGAAATGTTAAATACTTTTAAGTCAAACGTATTAACTTCAGATTCTCATAAACCTCCTCAATTAAGAAAATTTCATAATTTTTTTAACAATGATTTATATTAGCTTCAGAATAACAACAGTTTAAGTTAAAGGTTCAAAGAGACGATAGAAGTTAGGCAAAAGCTTTATAATTGTTCTAAGAATTATTTTCAAACTATCTCCATCCTAGCAACTTTCTAGTCAAAACTTTGATACCTCAAAGCTGATTTAATTATCAAGTGCAACCCCAAGTTGAGAGATCTGGATTGTACGGATAAAAGATATCTATTTAGCAAACATTTTTATGGAAACCAATACCAACGGAATATTTTAAGCCTTGTTCAACCGTAGAACATTATTTTACCATAACATTCCCATCATGTTTTCATAACTGGAGTATAAAATATCTCTTGTTGTATTGGACGTGTAAAAATTAATAATGGCAATGCGGCTAGTTGACTTTTTTTTTTATCGTGCTTTATTAACGGTTTAAGGCGTGCTATATGACTTGACATATTCCCACAAAATTATTTCCTCTGCTTTCTATTTGATTTTTCGGGACATTGTACAAGTATTCTTTTATTAGCACTACCAATTATGTATACTTAGTTTCATCATTTTTATTTATTCATTAGATTTACTTCATAATATAACAAAAAATAAGAACTGGAAGATAATTACTAAAGAAAAAAAGATTATTTGAGAAAACTTTATGAAATTACTAATGCATTTATAAATTATGCTGAAATAATTTTGTCAAAACATTTAAATCATTTGTTTAATGTTTGTGGGTTGGTAAATTATCAATTAAGTGCGTCATATTAACATAACAAAAATTACTCAATCTATAAAACAGACCATTTGTTATAAAGCTATAAAATGTGTCACGCAATTACCTAAAATTTAAAACTTCGAAAAAATTTAAGAATTTAATTAAAAATTGCATTACATTTTTTCAAAATTTTATTTAAAATTGAAAATGCATTTTAATGCTTGACAATTTATATTTTATAACATTTTCTTTAGTTACTTCGTAATATACAACGTTTTTTCAACTATATCACTTTCAAATTTTTAATGATATTTTTTTATTTGAAGTGATTTAATTTTGATATTTTTTATTTTAATAAAATATTTCAAAATATGTTTGATAGTAACACCATTCTTTCATTTTCTAAATTTATGATCACATATAATGACGTTAAATATATTTTTGGGGAAATATTATAATTTAAATAAGCCTTAAACATTAGCTAACAAATAAGTATGTTTTGATTAAAATTTCAAATCTGCTTCAATTTTATTTAACCGCTTTCCTTACGAATTTTTTTTGAATAAAATTGCAAAAATACATCACATTTTTTTACTTCATTGTTAAATACAAGGAAACGAAACAAAACAAAATATGTAGGTTTTAAGCTGAATTTTTAATTTTTTTATAAGTGTAAATTTATGGACATTTCATTTTAATTCTAATTTACTATCCCGAGTTATCTCGGGAGAATGAGAAAGAGTTAAATATTAGTCTTTGTATTATAGTTTTTGAAACAAGGGACAACGCAAAATGATATTTGACATTCTGTACACTGACATCTGGTTTCTTTTCTTACTGGTTTACCTCTGAAGGATTTTTTTTTTCAGTAGCAGGAATCTCTATCTGAAAAATCTGCATCATCGCCATAATTTTAATTTTTTTCAATGCAACTATCCTTTTCCATAATTATTAATCCACACGCAGACGTATACTAACACATTAGGTAAAACAAGTGAGCAGTCCCGCCAAAACAACCGAGAAATCAACTCAACACCAAACTACCAATCAAAGCTGAATATTTCCTTACATTTCCTCCAGGGCGAGTAAAAACTTGATAATACAAATTGCACTGACTAGTTCTGCTTCGTACGAGTTTCCTAGGGACAATAATTAACTGCAATATATATGAATCCGAGATAACTCGGAATACAAGACAAACGACTAAATAAAAATTTACATTCAAATAAATGAAATACCTTAATATCTTATTAGTTTCATTTATTCGAAAAGGACATAGTATTTCACTTACTTGAAGTACCAAGGGGATGAAGTAAAACAGAAAAAACTCGCAGTACTTGAAGATGATGAAATCCGATACGTTGGGGAACTGTATGACACAAGGGGTGAATTCCGTGTCGATGGGAATGATGACATGGTAAAAAAGGTTCGGGGAGGCGCAGATCATAGCAGACGGCCAGATGATGGATATGACGAGAAGAATCCTGGTGCGGCAGCACATAATGTGGGCTTTGATTGGATGCATGATGGCTATGTATCTGAAAATAAATACAAAAATAACGTTATAGTTAAAGCATTGTAACTGTATTAATTTTTAGGATAAACGTTAACTTATATATTTTTAGAATATATATTATGCATAATTTCATGTTTTATATTAAAAAGAAAAAAAATTGAACAATTGAACGTTGTTATGGCGATATACCCGGAAGAAATTTGTCGGAAGTGAACTATTCGAGAATAATGGACTTAATCCAAATTAATTAAAAATTGATTTATTACTATTAACACTCAAAGTATCAATAATTACAAGGAACGTAAAAGAACTTCTACTATGTCTGAGTAGGGACTGGTAAAGAGACCTGTTTTCAAACAGGATGTAGAGGGCGACACGATACATTGTATCAGGAAGTGTCACGTGGTACAAACAAACGTTTAATAGTTAAAGTCATTCAAAGGATTAAATTACAAGACATATTCGTAATTAATGCAATAATTTCCTTAGTGAAATTTTTTTTATATCAATAGATCAGTGTTTCCCAAACTTTTGACATATGTGTATCCTTCTATAATTTTAGTAACACTATTACCACACGTAAAAAAAAAGAATGTATTTTAATAACAATAAAAAATATATTTTCTTTTCTTTTGTGACATAAACAAAATAAAAAGAAGAGAGAAATAAAATTATTTATAACATGTAAATAAGTTATATTGTAAGTAATATTTATTTGGATCCGTGAGAAGGATGAAATTGTTCTGAGAAGACAGATCGTTATAATGTCTGTTAATTTTAATCTCATATGCGATTCCACTTCCAATAGTCTGTTCCTTTTTTTCGACTTCATCTCTACAAATGCTGGAAAAGAAACATCTCAGAAATATGAAGATGGAAAAGGCAAGATGTATTTCTGAACTTTTTCTGATAAGACAGAATACACATGTTGCATTTGTAACCAGAATGATGTTAAGGTACTCTTCCTATATTTAATTTTCGAAAATCTGTCTGAAGTCAATTCAAACAGTTACTCTTTTTCTGCATGCGTCAAATCTTCTGGCATGAACGTAGCATTAAGCTTAAACATATATTTTATCCATTCCATACTTTTGTTCAAATCAGTGAAACAGTTTTTTTGAGCCCACTTTTTAACTCTCCAAATGCTGTGTTATGCATTTCAGAGTATCAGCATCAATTTTAATTCTGACTTGAAGATCAACTCCTGAAGAATTCAGGAGTTGACTTTCGCCTCAGTTGTACCCCCATCAAACTCTTACCTCCCTGGGGGTAAGCGTACCACATTTTGGGAAACATTGCAATAGATAATCAAACAATACACGAGAAAACATCTATATTCCTTATTTATGTGTGAAATAAATCTCTTAGGAAGATTTCTTACACAAAAGCTTGATAAAGGTTATATTGGAAAATCTCCACCAGACTAAACTGTTCCATTATATTCCATTGGAAAGAATGGGGTAACAACTTCAGTATCTGAATGTCTTTATAAACATAACCTTTGATTAAAAATCTCATGACTGAAAATAGAATAAAATAGATATGAAAAATAAATCATGGATATTTATTATTGTCGAATGATCTGCGGTTTTTTAAAGATATAAACTAAGATACTTGAATATTTCGTATAATACGTCAATTTTATAGCAAATTTCCCCAAAACTTAATCTATCACAATTTAATTCACATAATTTAAAATCTACCTTCAGCTTTCCCCCTCTTAAATAGTTACATTTAATTTCTGGATTCCGAAAATTTTAATCGAAAAAACATTCAACATAATAAACTATGATTTTCTAATAAATCCTTTTACTACAAAAAATGTAAATGAAAAAAATCAAATCTTTTTAATGAAATTTAATTAATTCGTAATAATAAAGTATTGAAGATTTATTTGTCATAGGTTAATTAATTACAATTTCATTAAGCGAAATTTAAATATAACTCTTCAATTAATACTCTATCGCTTTTCCTTAATTTCCCGCAGAAAAAATTTCGCTTCGGTTGTCAAAACAAGGATAATATTCCTCGGTGAATTTGCGAATATAAATTCCTATTTTAATTTTAACATTCCATTGCATTTCTAGTACCTTCTTTACATTCTTTATCTTTAATATACATTAAACATAATACTTTATCTTTAATATACTTTAAACATACATACTTTATATATAATTTTTTATACATGGATTTATTTTATTCAGATATTGTTTTTCAATTTTCGTAATGAATGTTAAATTTCTCCTAATTTTTTAATATTTATTTTTAATGTATGCTATTTTGCAATTATCCATGATTCCACAGTAAAAGGAAAAGAAGGTCAAAATAGTTTGCTGTTGAGGTTTTTGATGCCAGATATTTCTAAATTAAATGTGAATAAAAAAATTAAAAAAAAAAGATTTTGCAAACTACAACATATGATTTCCAGATATTTAAATTTTAAGAAGTATATTGATTGTAGACAATTTTAGAACATCATGATTTTAAAATTTGCTTCTAACCCTAGTTTCTATGCCCACCGTTCCAAGTGCATTAACTTATTCTATATGTATTAAGGGAAAGCAAAATACATGTAATCATAAGTCATACTATTTTCATAATGTCACATTCAATAACTTAAGAGGTTTTGAAATCCCAAACTTAATTATACTTTAATTATTTTTTATTTTTACTTTAAATTTTCAGATAAACGATATTCTTATTCTCATTATTTGGCGCATATATGTTAAGATTGCATACTCTCTTTTTTTAAAAAAAGGACATACATTTGCTCTTGGGCTAAATATGAAACTTCCGAGCTGATACTACCAAATTTTAAGAGACCGAATTTTAAGTAAGTTATTAACATTTTAAGGGAAAAAATGTTTTTGTTTCGTTTACTAAGTACTTGACGCAATAGCACATGTAGATATTTTAATATCAACTATCACTAAAAATAAGCTGGCGCCTTGGCATAGGGGTACGCGTCTTTCCCGTGATCTGAGCGTCCTGGATTCGTGTCCCGGTTCGAGCATGTTTATTCTTTATCTGTTCTAGAAGTGTGAATCTGTCCTCTTGTGAAAAGGGATTGTGCAAGCGAATGAGTGATACTCTGGACCCTAGTTAGAGCTACTAAAGCAAGAGACGCACCCTATTGGCTTAAATCGCTGCCTTTCTAACAGTGGACTTGTCCAAAGGCAAGTGCCATAATAAACAACACTTTAAAAATAGAATTAATCTAGTGCTTAAATAAATAATTCTCATGAAGTAATATGTGATGGGAATTCAATAGGATGTCAATACACTCAAAAATAACCATCCATCAAAAATACTTTTGGCATAGTGGTGACTTTGCACTCCCTTATATTATGTTGTGATATTAAATCCGATGTTAGAAGTTTGAATCTTGTTAGTAATATGACAATTATAATTTACAGAAACAAATGCAGCCTGGATTATAGATGCTACGAAGTTACAGTCTATAATGTTGAAGAACAAAGTTAACTCTGTGAAGTACACAATTTTGAGTAACATAAATCTTTATTCTTGTAATTTCTTTTTAAATGGAACAAAGTTGGTTCATTTTAATGAGAGAATAGTATAACTGAAATAATCCTTATTTTTAAGCTTTTAATCTGCATTATGTGCGATAGATTATGGCTCAAAGAGTATGATCGTACCACATGAGCTTCTAAATGATTGGTAAAAATGATGGTTCCAAAAATATCCCATCAAGCATATTTACATATCATTATAAAAATGGCACGTTTCTAACACCATTATGTCTCATGGAGTTCGTGAAAAAGAGTCCTCATTGGCATTTTAGGAAGTACGTCTTTGACTCTCTCCAAGGCTATAAAACATAAGAAAATTTAATAAAAAGGGACAGACATTAAATAAAACAAAATCTTACCCACTGTGTCCAAACTAAGAAAAATATGTTCAGAAAGACATACGATATGCCGCTTGTATGCTTTAAAAATTTGAAAGTGTTGACAATATGACAAAAATATAATATAAAAATTCAGCAGAATAGTATAAAGTTGCTATAGTTTTGAAAAAAGTATTGAAAATAGATTAATTCTTCCTCATGTTAAGTTACTTACACTAAAAGGAAGTAAAATCATTGATTTTATTATTGATAAAACCTCGCAAGTCTATAAAGTATTTAAAAAAGAAACAAAAATCTAATTACATTTTGATATTGCTTTTATTATATTATCTTCAATCGAACTTGGAAAATTTTGATTAGAGTAAAATGACCTTTTTCTATTTATAATGAAAATTGGCTAGAAGAATTTTTTCAGAAGCTAAATTTTTAACTTCTGAATCATCATTAAAATCAACACCAAATTTATTCTAATTCTTTACAATGAGGTATGCAATGGAAACTCTTGGATATTCTTAGATTAATAATCAGAGATCGCATTTATCTTGGCTTTGTTCCCCAGGTCTGATTTTTTAAAATTTTTTAAAGAATATAATGAAAAGATCAAAAATAGCAATTTCAGCTGAAACACAAATTAAACTAATGCTCTGAGATGGTCATTAAAAAAATGTCCTCTGCGGGATTTTTCTTCTATGTTTATGGTCGCGGTGTCCTGTGGTAAGGTTTCTTCTACAGAATTGAAGGGTTTCAGGGTCTATACGCGATTCTGCGAAAGAACCCTCGTGTATGGTGCATGTTAAATCCGCCTGGGCCGAATGTCCTCTTGCTGGTGTGATTTTTGGAGAAGCGGATGCTAGCTCAGGAGTCGTTCAGGTCATCAGATCGAGGTACAAAATTACGGGGTCAGTATCAAAATAGCCCTAACACTTCTTTAAAATGGATGTTAATGTAACAAGTCTAAACTGTTATATCTAGGTCCCTTTATATAGTAATAAAACATGTCAAATTCTTTTGATTCAATTGCGTAATAGAAATGTTATACATACAAATAAACAATGTTATAAATTTAAAAAATGCGAATAATTAACTAAGTATAATGTTAAAATTTTTATGCACCGAAAATTCTTTGAAAATAGTTTCCTAATTCTGAAGAAATAACTTCCAGAGTCCGTTCAAGAAATAACAAGTCATTCTGCTTTATGCATATTTTAATTTAATTTCTGAATAGAATAAAAGCCTTAAGATTAAAATACACTTTTAAACTACTTTTATACTTAAAGGATGTGAGTTTTCTTCGTACGTCTTAATGAGCCTTCAGTTTTGTTCTATGAAACGGAAATAGTAATAATCAAAAGTAGTAAATATGCAAGTCACTAACCATAAATTTGAAAAATTTGTCTGAATTAAATCTCTCTTTTTTTAAACAAGAAAATATCATTTGGATGTAAGCAAAATTCTTCCAGAAGAGGATATTATCAATCCAGTTTCCAGACAGGATTATTTGTGAGTTTTGTTTGTTGTTACAAAAAATCTTGGATTGTCTAAAACCACATTTCTTTTCTAAATTAAAAAAAAAATTCGATAAGAGCCGATTGGGGGACATATTTGTTTTATGTTTGATAATCGACAAATGCTTTAATATGAAACTTAATTTTAGTCCTGCCGTCATTTTAATTCTTTACTTTCCCTCTAAATTTGTTTTTCCTAAAGCTCTGGTTTGTGAATTGATTATGTATCTTCTGAATACTTTACATTAGATGCTTATTTAAATTTTCATAGCATTTGATTAGATAGTATAGACTGCTTTGCAAAAATTATTGCAAATCAGATAATTTTTTTTTTGCTTCATTTTAGTTTCTGATAACATATTTGAGTTTTTAAAATATATTGAAAAGCAAGAAAACTGTAGCATTAAAGGATTATATCAATGTTTACAATAATTATGCTCATTAGATGAAAGCTTTCTGTCGTATAAAATCTATAGACAGACGACAACAACAACAGTAAAAACAAAAAGGAATTTTATCTAGATACGAAATGTACTTTTTGATAAACTTCTCCGACATGCCGTGTAGATTTAACCGCTTTACACATTTTAATACAATTTTCCTCTTTTAATCATCATCGCAATTCTCTGCTTTCTTCTTCATAGCTATTGTATATACATATGATAGCATTGCTTAGTAATTATTTATCGTCAATGAGATTTCAGAGAATTTTAAGGAAATTTCAAGATGTTGCTTGTCGAATATAGTATTTTTTAAAATAAAATTGCTCCTTATTTTTAAAGTAAAATTAAAGATAAATTTCATTAATAATATGTTCATGGTACTCAAAGAGCAAACAGATTTTTTTAAAAAGTTAAATCCTTTATATAATTAATCGGCAATAAATCTAACAATTCTCAAAAAAGCAATCGGTGTGTAAATTAAAAGATAAAATAATGCAGAATAATGATATAAATAATATTATTAATAACGATTCTTAATAATTGAATAAATGCAATTTAAAATATTAATAAATTAAATACACATTATTAAGGAATTAAAATATTAGAAAATATTTCAATATTTAAAATGAAACATTAAAGAATTACAAAGACTCCAATTAACTTCATGTATCTTTTTTTTCTCTGCTTGACACTGTATTCAAATCGAATAGCAGTTGGGATGAGGTGGTGAGATTTCTTCGCCTTTTTCTGGTATGTTCTTTCACTCTTTGATTTCTAAATTATTGAGTGGAATGTCTTAACTTTTGGTTGAATATTCCTATGTAGTTTTGGTTTATATATTTTTGCTTTATTTGGTGGTGTTTTTAATGTTGCTTTGTTTTTGTGTTTTTACTGTTAAAATTGATGTCTCTTTTGCCTTAATTTTCGGGGGACTTTCGGGTCACGAGGGTTCAATACTGTTGGAAACCGATTTCCTCACAGAAAAAATCCCTTATTTTAAATCCTTGCCTGAGGGTGACCCTTGAAAAAGTCTTCAGGCCAGATTATTTTTCTATTTGTTGTAATTTAGGATTATATTGTATTCCTTTTTATTGGCTGATATTGTTAATTTATTTAGATTGATCTGTATTTTAGTAGTAGCTGTACTAGCGCTCACTAAATACAGTGATAGATTTTTAATTGTTAATTTTGAAGCTTGTTAGAATTCGAAATAATTTTTAGCTTCGTTTACTTAGTTATATTAATTTAGATTTATTTCATAAATAGGTTTTGTTTCATTTAGCTTTTATTTTTGTTTATTCTTTGTTGTTTAATTCCGAATTAAATTTTAATTTCGATTCCGAGGTAATTAGTTTCGGTTTAATTTTTGATGACTCTGGAAATGAGTTTTAATTATTTAATGCTTTTATGGTTGTTTACTAATATATAATAAATGTACTGCCGGTTCATATTTCCCATCACTTCTTAAAATCCAAAAATTACTGGCATTTTTAAATTCCTTTTATATAATTGTTAAAATATTTGCAGTTTTCATGCTGGATTATTTATGTTTAGAATTCGTTTCGATTTTGTTAAATAATAAAATAAAAAAATTTCAATATAATAAAAAATTTAAATAACATTATTTTATAGACAATGTATAAATGTAATCAGAAGGAAGATTGTTTCTGAGTAGAAATTAGGTATGACAAGTTCATGTGTACTGTAATTGGTTAGTCGATATATTCGTCTGTTCCCAATTTATGTTCCAAGAATAGAGAAAAATGAGTCATAGACAACGAATGTTAGCTTTAATAGTTAATCAATGAATAAGTAAAAGTTCTTATATATTTCTATGAAAACGGGGTTAAAATTGCTTCATGATTTGATTATGTAAAATAAGAAACATCATAAAAATTTCCTTTTTAATAATAAAGCTCTTTTTAGCTAGTGTGTGAATTTTTTTCTTGGTTTTGGAAAAGTTAGATAATTAGATACTTCCGAATATGAACCAATATAGGAATAAAATTTGTGGTAACATTTACTCTGATTAATAAATTAAGAAAAGTCCAATTTAAGTTTTGAAACATTATCTTCTATGAAAGAAACTCGAAATCACCGTATTCAGTTTTAATTTATTATTTTTACATTACTGCATAGTAAAAACTTTCGATTTAAAATTAAAACTCTTCTGCTTAATGCAACATCTAATACATAAAAATACTTCATACCTTACCAAGAGCTCAAAGTGTCGGATAATCTTATTTTAACTATCACAGCTTATGAAGATTTCAGTACAATTTTACATACTACAACTTAATTAAATTGAACTGACCTCATGTAGTTTACTATTTTGTTACTCGATTTTAATTACGATGCGTTAATTTTATATAGTATTGTTTTCATAGAAAATGTTATATATATAACGGCAGTTCTCTCTCTATATAAAATTCATGCATTAAATTATCGTTCAAAGTATCCACCTTGGAAACCATTAAAAATTTTTTTCAACAATTCTTACATACGAGGATCATTTAAAAAGTTAATTTCTAATGAAAAGGAAGCAAAAATGAATACTTGGAAGGAAAGATTTATTGAAATAGATACAATATTTAAACTACTAATCAATATGATAGTACCAGAATTATAACACTTATCGTGTCAATGGTGAAAGAGTTTGTAGCTCAATGTCATAGGAATCTACCATCTGGAAATGGAGTAAATGTGTCACAACTATCAACAAATCTTGGTCTATAAGAAAGGGAAGACGGGAAAATAATATATTTCAGGCAAAAGCAAAGCAGCAAAATTTCTGCAGCAGATTTTTTAAAAATGAATTTGTTCTATTCGTCGATCAAAATAATATCAGCAGTGGCCATCCGACTGGTTTTGTTTTGAATGACTAACTGCAACTTCATTAGTTCTGCACAGTAACAACTTTCAACGTCCAGGAATTAACTCTGCAGATAGTTGATGAAGAAATGGGAGTTGAAAACTACATTACGATTCATCTGACACATATGATAGTCACTTTCACAATTTACCGAGCTTGTACATAGGTGTTTCTTATTTCTTCCCACGTTCATCTTTTCTTGACGGTATGTAAAAGTTACTTCTTGGACCCTTGTAGCCTTTCCAGTTTTCTTTTGAAGAATTGGGACTTTAATAAAGTTTTAAATCCTTTTATCAATTTTTTTCTAGATTTTACGTTATAAGTAGACAACATTTTAGAATGCATGAAATACTTTAAAAATTTAATTGCATTTACAAAGGTTGTAACTGGAAGCATTAATGGAACACATTTTATATTCTTTATTACAAAGTAGCGCCCTAACTCAGAGTAGTTGGGAGCCTATTACAGAGTGAAATAACTGAGTATTCTTGTCTGGCACGCACAGTTTTCAGAACGCCTACAAATCGTGTGAGCTCTCTGCGTCCAGACAGACTTCTTAATATCAATCATAGCTTCTATATCCGCGCGTTCTTCTACTCCTCCACATCCTTTTTAGGATGGCTGGAGCAGTTCCGAGGTAGTTAGTGACATGATAGTTATTCCATAAACTACCATAGAATAAAAACAGGTTCGGCCAAGAGATTTGCATATGTACGTATTTACAAATATTTTTATTAATAAAACAAGACATTAATTTTTTTAAAATTGTTCTTTTTTATTTTTAGGATAATGGGGTTAAGTTTGAGGATTAGCTTTACTTATATTTTTCTTTATCTACTAATTATAAGTTTGCTATGAACCGAATAGCATTTTTATATACGTCTTTTGACTGAAACTGTCTAACATTACTTTAAAGAACAAAACTATATATATAATATAATATAATACTTGCAATTGGGATAATCTTAGTGGAAAGAAAATGATTCAAAGAACATGAAAAAATGTTTAGGCTACCCAGCTATTACGTAAATCAAATATTTTAAAACAGATTTTCTCAAACCAAAAGTTCTACATGACAATGGAATTGATAAGCTTCTTTGAGTGTGCTTTCTTAGCTTTTTAACTTTTTTCCTACGTTTTTGCATAGAACATTATATATTAATATAAATCATGCGTTTGGAATAACATGGCCAAATATGGCCTTTGCGCCATTAAAACAAACCAAACCAAACCAGAAGTTCAAACCAAAGTTCAATCATTTTCTTTAAGGAGTAAATATTTCACATTCTATTATCTACAATAGAAAATGAATATTTTATGTTACATCTTAATATCACCTGTTTGATTTTATTTCTGAAAGGTATATTTGTTCTGGTTATATCATTTCTGAATTCGTTACAAATGCTATATTTGTTACTGAATATTTAGTAGCTTTCCAAATAAGCAATATGAGGAATAAGTCAAATGATCACATTTCTACGCAGACACAAGCAATCCAATCAGTTTAAATGCTTCTGTGATAATTAAAACATTACTACAAGCCATCTATCTCTACACTTGTGTGAATGCATTTTACAACTCGCTCCTCTAATAAGTGGCCAAGATATCCAAGTCGCATAGTTGTAACCTAAAGCTATTTTCCGTTCTAATAGAGACATTTGTATTTTCAGTTACAGAAATACTTAAAATGATACAAAAATTGCATTTTATGTTGTTTAAGTCGGTAAATATGCTTTTGTAAAATGTAGTTTTTGGGGTACATTTAGGAAAAATATTGATAATTGAACATAAAAAATGTACTTTCTCTACTTTTTACCTGAAAGAGTTATGAACTTTTAAATATCATGATTTTATACTATTTCAATGGGTATCCAGAGAAAAATCACCCAATCAAAGGTTTCGCTCGACTTGGCTATGAATGGCTTGCATTTAATAAAATTTAAAGCTTCATAATTCAGTCAGTTTTTATGGTGGGCGCATGAATTGTTTGTAAAAAAAATTAGTATGTCAAAAGTATGTCATTAAACAAAATTAATAAGCTAGAGTGAATTATATTAAAAGTAGATTATTTAACGTTTTCATCTTACATCTGGCTCGGATATAAAGGATAATTATTTATACAACTGGAAATATTTTTTCCAATTTCTAGGATGCTTTGGAAATTAACTATTATTGAATCAAGATTAGTATAACACAATCTATTTCCCCAAAATAAAAATAAAAAAATGTTTGAGCCGTCTAATCGTTGATTGCCGATTTAAGAGATTGGTCTCAGAAACCTTTCAATCTAAAAATGCTGCATTAATATTTTGCCAAAAAGAAAATTCTCTCCTTGTTCAAATTAGTCACATTTTTAATGGTAAATTGTTAT
Source organism: Argiope trifasciata (assembly GCA_026543055.1). NCBI lineage: Eukaryota > Metazoa > Arthropoda > Arachnida > Araneae > Araneidae > Argiope > Argiope trifasciata. The sequence goes on from JAPMOQ010018920.1 coordinate 7,764,062, forward strand.
AGTCTGAATAGTATTAAGAGTTTTTGATATGGTTACAAAATTGCACATTTTTCATGCATCATAATTTTTATTATGTTTGTGGTTTGAAAAGCCTGATACTCTTAAACTGAATTTGTTACTTATCGTCTACTATATAAGGGAAAATAATTATTCTCGATTCCTTTGAGTTTGAACAGTTTAAAAATGTGGTTTGGAACTTTCGCAATGAAAGTGCCTTTAAGAGTTAATTATTGTATAGATAAAGGAATTATTCTTTTCACCAAAAAGGTTTTTAATTTTTAGGGTTTTAAAATTAAGCTAACACAATGCTAATCCGATTATGAGATTTCAGTGAAACGAAAACAAAAAAAGATGGATTGCAATAAAACATATGCAACCTTTAATTTCAATCCTACCAGGACTTGGACAATAAAGCTAACATTAAATCGAAAGGCACGAGACGGCGAAAATTCTGAGAACGAAAAAAGCAAAAGTAATATTTCAAGAAATGTTAATCTTTCTTCTCTCAAAGTAATTTATTATTGTTTAAAATATTGATATAGTTTTCATTTTTCACTTAAATATTTCTGAAAACAATTTTTTGATTTATTAAAAAGAGAAATTATTGTAAAAACATCAAAGTTTTTAATTATCAAATCATATTGCTATATTTTGATGATTGATCATTATTATTTTCCACGTTTTGATTATCTTTTCTATATTAGAAAAGGTGGAAAAACTAATTTTGAATAACCCTTTTATTTAATTAATAAAATCGATCAGTGAGTACATGTTGCCAAAATTCCAACACGTTAGAATTGTAACATCTTGGAGTTGTTGAAGCTTTAATACGTAGATAGCTCATTTTTTGATTCTTTTTTTATTCATGCAGAAAAAAAAATTATATAATCTTCAAAGGTTAATAGTTTCTATTTACTCATCACATTAATAGTATTAATTTAAGAGTAAATACATTAAAATCCAGTTGCTGAATCTGGGGAATTTATCGATGGGATCAAGATTTAGAATTTTGTTTTATTTTTAATCTCTTTAGCAAATGGGCAATAGGAGACATACCTCTATTTATGATGTTCAACAGACCTAAATGTTCTAAGAATTAAAGGCATTATGAAAATTTAACATCGGCTCCAACCTTTTAATCTGGGAAACTAGTTATTTGGCTTTGCTAAATATTTCAGTTCATTAATAGTCACTTAAAGCTTGTATATTTCACGAGTGATGCATGAATCGCTAATGCATCGAGGTAAACTTTCAGTTCAGGTGCATGAATCGCTAATGCATCGAGGGAAACTTTGTTTTTTTAAAGCCGTTGTGAACGGTGATTCAAATTGGTCATGGAAATAATGTATGGTAATGGGAATAGCGTCTTAAAACAAAATTAGCTGATTAACGGTGTGATTATGGTGCGCTTTTTAAATTGACTGTCACTGTTTGATGAACTATTTGAAAGCGAATTGCGTATTTACCCGTGAGATCCTGAAATTCATCCTTCTCATTGGATAGTGTTTCGTGCCTAAATTCTGAAAACGTAACTACACTTCTTGTAACTACCATATTTCTCTAAAGAATATATGAAATAATATGCCGACGGAAAATTTCTGATATAAACTGTACCTTCTATTATGTTTTCAAAATACATTGCTTGGCAGTTTCTTAAGGTGGATTTACACTCCGCCATTTATGAGACAGCCGGTAATACAACGCATACACGGAAAGAGACTGATTTATGTTTGCCAGAATTTCATAAGATTCAGGCATTCCATAATGGGCTATAAATCGCCGTTTTGGTGTCCCTGAGTTTTGATTTTTCCCCCTGTTTATTGTATTAAAATGATTTATATTTATACAAAGAAAATATGATAAAATACAAAAGAGGTTAACTTGCTTGAATGTGGAGGTTGCTTGAATGTGGAAAACTACAGGAAAAAAGGGCAAAATGAAATGGGGAAAAATGTGTCAATGAGAAAGAACCAAGAAAAAAAAATTTCAGAAATAATATATGATTAGTGATTAATTTTTTCATATGAAACAAAGCTCCAAATTGTACAAACGCATGGAAGAAAATGGAAATGGAACGCATGGAAAACGTAAGGGAAAAACTCAGTACATCGGCATGTTGTTGCCCCGTTCGGACAAGTACTTGGCATAGACCGAACAGTAGTTTTTAACTTTTCTACGCATGTTCTGTTTACTAACCGTCTTATAACTAAGTGTAAACCTACTTTTACAGAATACCACGAATACGTATAAATAGTGTTAAAAACCCATAATTTTGCTTCACAGCACTAACAATGTGATTGTAGGAAAGACCTTTTTATGTTTAGCCCTGTAGGTGCTGATCGGGTGCCGCGTCAGTGATCTCTTAGCTTGGTGGTAAAATAGATAATCTGGAAACTTCGAGAATTTCAACGATTAGTCCAATAGGAACCGAGATACTGCTGGAAGTCCGAAAAGGTTTTTAACCATTCCCCGGGAGCCATAAAAGGCCGGCAGTCTCAAGCTGCAGAAGTGAATTGAAGAATTGTCGGATTCGTAGACAAGTTGTGAGTCTTCGAAAGGATAGTGAAGTAGCGGCGGAGTGCCAGCTTTGTGTGGAGCAAAAAAGTACTGAACCGAGTCTTGTTGTCTACTGTGGAAGCTGTATCATGTCGTTTGTGGAGTAGCCAGTAATGTAGTAGTGAGTCGGCAGCTAAAGTGAGGAGATAGTGAGAAATTCAGCCGTTTGGAGGGACAGCAGAGTAAAGTTTCGAGGACCCCTCTTCTGCTGAATTCCTTCTGGCCGCTTTGTGTGCTGTGGTCGATTACTACTTGTGAGTTTCTGTCTGATGTAATGCGCTTCTGTGTGCTATACTGTGTTCATCTCGGCTGTAAATATTTGTAGTCTGTGCTCGTGTTCTTTGTGTTAATAAACATCCTCGTTGTCTTCTGAAGCTTGCTCGCAAATAGGCGAACACGGATAAATTCTGTAACAATAGCAACAACATTTAGTGTTGGTTTGAATCACGTTAGCTCACCCGATAATGTTTTAATTTTTCAATTAAGAAGGTTGCAGGAAACACATGTTACGTTGAAAAACATATAACCATTGTACCAATTATTTATTATCTTTATGTCAATATTTAAAAAAAAATTTCATGCATAATGAATTACATTTTTATGATGCTGTCCCAAATTATTTTTTGTATGGTGGCGATTAATATATAAAATATATTTATTTTCTAAAGATATGTTTTTTAGTGGCAAACAATAAAAGTATTATTGCCTTTAAATTATTGCTATTTTCATACAAAAAAAGCACGACTTCAATCTATTAATAATGAAATAATAATTTTCAAAGATTAGTTTAATTCTTGAATGCTTGTTACCCCCTTGAGATCTGATTGAATGTGTGAATTATTGTGTTAATGAATTATCTAAATTGAATATCACCAGAATATGAATGAGGAGGTGAGATTTACGCCACCGTATTTATTTTCACTCAAATTTTCAAATGAAAGTGTTAGTAAGAAAATCTTCCTATATATTTTGTAGATATTTTCCTAGATATATAGATGTTTCAGAAATTAAAAAAAATTATTATTCATAAAAGTAAGTTCATTTCCTCAGATAATAAAGAGTTCTTATTACACCAGAGAAATTACTATTTAGAAGAATTGTCGTGCCATCGTCATGAAACTACTTCTGACTATAGGGAACTTTTGATCCGTTGTGGTATTATCTCATAACACTCCGTTAAAGTTAATCATATTCTTAATAAAATGCAATTAATGTGATTATTTGCTTAAAAGATTTGCATAAAGCCTTAAAGGATAATTTCACACCCGAATTGTGACAAAGATTAATATTTATTAGCACATAAGAGTTTTTGTTTTGTATTTATATATGAAGGCATATGAGCTATTGTTCAGAATCGAAAATTAATTCATTAATACATTGAATGAAGATTAAAAGACGTAATATATATTGATAAAAATATATTGTTATCTACGCATAATTGAGAATATTTGTATAGATATAAGAATAGCCATTGATTTATTAATAAATTTTAACTCTTAACTAGAGAGGTAAAATTTTAGGACTTGACTGAGGAGGTGAGATTTACGCCACCGTATTTATTTTCACTCATATTTTCAAATGAAAGTGTTAGTAAGAAAATCTTCCTATATATTTTGTAGATATTTTCCTAGATATATAGATGTTTCAGAAATTAAAAAAAAATTATTATTCATAAAACTAAGTGCGTTGGAATATACATTTCTTTTTTAATTGCATGATACAATAAATAATATTCTTGAAAAAAATATTACTTTTTACATTTAAATCAATTATTTTTCTAATAGACAAAGGTACATTGAAAATAAGATAATGTGAAATTCAACAATTATATCAAAAATAAAAAAAGCACAATGGGTAAAAGCGGTTCTTTTTTTTATATCGGATTGTGTGACATTCATAGCACGGTTTTCGAGGGCATTTGAAACATAAGCTTAAGAACTAGAATAAAAATAAACCTATAAATTCTATAAATATTTATCATGATATATTAAAATATTTTATACATTTTTTCAAAATACATTATCGTTAGAAAAAATATATTTGAACATAGATATCAGAATCAATTGAATGCAAACTTTCATAGAAATTTTTTTCTGTAGAATTATTTTCATCTCTAAAATAAATTTTTACTTTATTTAAAAGTGTCTGGAGCACTGCTTCATAATAGGATCAGTAAATTGGGTATTATTTCCAGGCCTAAGTTTTAACGCCATCTGCTAAGTCTTGTTTATTACTGGGGCACTAACGCTGAGGTTCGGTCTTAAGAGACGTTGATTAAAGAAAAAACTGAATTATTAAAAAATAAAACATTCGCTGAAACCGTTTGAGAAAGTGCACAGGTATCGAAGGTCACAAAATAGGAAGCTCACAAAGTCAATCCATTCAATTGAGCTAAAAGTAGAATAGGGGTCCGAAAATCCATCGCCAGCGGTTTCACAGAGCGCAGACTGTTAATATCTTTATTTTTTGTAAGCTAATGAAGACTTGTTAAATTCAGCCAACAAGTCGTTCACGTGAGAAAGTAGGGAAAAAAAGAGCCGTTACAAAAAATCCATATTTTCAGATTTCCTTAAATCAACAAGTTTTATTTTATTCAGAAGCATGCATGCTAATTGAAAAGTTAGAGCTTTTCTTTAATCTGGATCCGGAACTTTTCTTTAATCAGTAATTTTCTGAAAAGTAGGAATAGCAATAATTGTTTGTGATGGAAATAATAGTTACGAAGCTATTCTCCCTCTTTTTCTCTCTCTCTCTCACACACACACATCAATTTAAACTGAACGCTTCTACTGCTTGAGAATTTCCGTGAAAGGATTAAACTTTTTGGCAACGCACTGTTTACATATAGAATGAAAACTGGCTGGAAACAAGTTTAATGTTGGAATCTTTTATCCAGTTATTGTCTCAAAAGAAATTTATTTCAAAACACTCCAATCAACAACCAAGCACACATTGTATAAATGCATGCTTGGGACGACTATAAATTGGCTAGGAAAAAGAGCAGATGTCCACGAATAATGTGGAAATTAGATTTCTAATATGCGATCACCAAAAATAATGTTGAAATATTAAATTATGTGTATAAAAATATTCCCTTTGGAAACAAGTGTCGAATTTTCTTTTAAATAAAAAGAGAAGAGTTGAATAGTAGATCAGATTATTAAGTTATGTAAATTTGTAATTTTTTTAAAAAAAATATGGCACTCAATTTACTTTCAGATAGCCTCACAAAGAAATTTATACGAAATAAAACTTTTTGAGTAAATAGTATAAAGGATGGAAAAGCGTCTTTTAACTATTTATACTATTTATTCAGTTTCACCTATTTAAATTATATACTCCTGATAAAAGGTTGTTCGGTCTCGAAATCTAGTTTCTACAACTTCCGTGTTGTGTGAATGTTTGTGAGGAGTCAATCATGCTAAAGGGTGGAGGACAGGAGTCTTTGAAAGCACCTAGACTCAGAGGTCTTTGATCTCTCGCTTGGAATCCGAAAGTGATGTTTAGTGACATAATGCAAAACTTGCGCCTGAAGTTAAATATGGTATAAAAGTTTAACCCTTTGCACTCGGAAAAGTAATTCGATGCACAATTGTGCACATAAAGAAAGACTTAATTGCTGCGAAAAATATAATTATTTTAAGTTGAATCCTCTCTTTTAATTAATTTGTATCGTATTGCTAATTTGCAGGTATTTTTAACAGTAAAAATTAAATAAATAAAAGGTTCAAATGATGCACCGTTTTGAATGGTGAGAGAAAGTTGCACCCTTTTTGAATGGTGAGAAAGAGTCACTATAAGTATTTTTATACGTATTTTAATTTTATCATTGCAATATAGTATAAGGATATGAGTGATGTATCTAAGTTTAAAATAAATATAAAAAAGTAGAAATATGATATAGTTTGAATGCCGAGGAAGTTTCGAGATTTATATAATAGACATTAAATAAACTGTTTTCTAATATATAAGGATTTAAAAAGGTTAATCAATTAAACTTCTATGATTTAAAGTATAATCTAATGAAATTGCTTCTGAATGTTGATTTCTTTTCTATATCAATTTGAAAATTCTCATTTCTGTTTTGAAAGAGAGTTTATCATATGAATATGACTGTAGAATATTTTTATTTTGAGAACAGAATTTATTGGGAATCTTTTTGTCAGTTTGCTGTTTATTTTTGTGGTGGTAAATTCATAAGCTACATAATAACTTCCAGGCCAGAACAATTGCTTTTGTCTCGTGGAAATGTTACTAGGCTTCAAATCCAAAGGTCCCGGGATCTATTCCGTGCCAAAACCACCTACCACTTGATGACCTCGGACAATGGCCTTTTAATGCAACTGTCGGGGCGCTATCCACACGGCTTTGAACCCCAACGTTATGAATTCGAACCTCAAGAAAGCAGATGAGGGACTCAGGATCTGAACTAACTAACGCAATCTTCATGGGGCCCTCTACCTGTAGCAAAAGTCGCCAAAAATCGTTCGTCGTCCACCAAATACACTTGGTGAGATAATATCGCTCGTCTCACCTCAAACTCACTGGAGGGTTGATAATGTGGTGGTAAGTTCATAAGCCACATAATAACTTCCAGGCCTGAGTATACACTTTTGTCTAGGGTTATGCAACACGGCTACGGACCCAATGGTCCTGAGTTCGAGGCTCAAGAAAGCACATTCTTTTATTCGGCATTTCTTAAACAAATTTCTGAATAATAATAAATTAGGGTGTCCCAAAAGTTTTTTTTTCTCATTGCACTATGAATGACCTCATCTGGATCTGCTTGTACAAACATGCAAGCTTGTATATGTCATCGGTTTTAATCGTGCCATAGCTCTGCTGCACCTAAAAAAGTTCTTTTGTCAATTTGGTGGGATTTTGTAATTTTCTAAGTGATCAATCCTCAAGGTGAAAGACTACATTCCACTAAATACTGTAATCAACTGGATCAATTAAAAGCTTCTATAGCCAAAAAAAAAAAACAGCCCTGAATTGGAGAGGTGAAATTTTAGAACTGAACTGGGCAGGTGCGCATTTCCTTTACTCACAAATTACATTTTCTAATAAATAAAATAATATAAAAAATCCCCAATATATTTTGCAGATATTTTTCTTGATATATAGATATGTTTTATAAATTTAAAAAAATACATTATTCATAAAAGTAAATGCGTTGGAACATACACTTCTCAAATTGCATGTTACAATAAATAATATTCTCGAAAAAACATATTGCTTTTTAGTTTTTAAATCATTTATTTTTCCAATAGATAAAGGTATATAGAAAACATTATAATATAATTTTTAACAATTATATAGATAAAAAAATAAACCGGCCCTTTTTTTTGTTATCGGATTCTGTGACTTTCATAGCATGGTTTTTGAGGGCATTTTAAACATGCAAATTAAGAACTAGTATAACGATCAACCTATAAATTCTGCATATATTTCTCTTGGTATATTAATGTATTTTATAAATTTTTCAAAATACATTATCTGTAGAGAAATTGTTTGAATATAGGTATCAGAATCAGTTAAATGTGAACATTCCCCAAAAACACTTCTGTACAATTCTTCTTAACTCTAAAATCAGTTTCTGCTTCAATTAAAAGCATCTGGGGCACTGCTACATAATAAGAGCAATAAATTGGATGATATTTCAAGGTTTAAATTTTAGTACACTTTCGAAGCCTTGTTTACCCCTGGCACACTATCAGAGGGGCACAGTTGTAGAGACCACGCTCAAAGAAATAACTGAATTATTTAAATATACATCCGCTGAAAACTTCTGAAAAAAGTTCACATGTATTGAAGATCGCGAAGCAGGATGATGGGTGAATCCATTCAAATGAGCTAAAAAGGGAATAGGGGTGACCGAAATTCCATCGCTAGCTCTCTTACAGACCGCTGTTAAGAGTTAATGAGCCGATGCAGTGTTGTTTATCAGCATGATAACACCAGACCATGTTTCCTTAGTCATAAGAGATAAGCTCTTACCGTTTGATTGGGAGGTTTTACCTCATCCTGCATACACGCTAGATCTCACTACTTTTGATTATTACTTCTTTCTGTCCTTAAAAATTTCTTTTCTAGATAAGAGCTTTAAATCCACCAGGGAAATAAAAGCACTCTTCGAGGATTTTTGTCAAAAACACAATTTTTAAAGAAAGCATAATGTGGCTGCCTGAGAGATGAAAGAAGGTAATAAAGCAAACTGGTTCTTAAATAACAAAATAAATAATATCTTAACAGAAAGTATTATGTATTCATTTGATATTAGAAATAGGAAAGAAACGCATAGGACACCCTTATATATATAAAATTATTTCATAGTAAAAGTTTTGAATGCCTTTAAAGGCTATAAAGTTTATAAGATTATGAGGCGAGATTATCAATCTCAAATATTAAGTGAGATGTCTAACAGAAAAAAAAATTATACAATTTTGTGGTATCAAATGAAATGTTTATTGAGCTTTGCCAAAAATAAATTCTTTTGAGTAATGAGAAAAAAAAAAGATTGACTGGCTTTATAAACAAATTAAATGACACTAAGTTTAGAAAGAATTCGATTACCATTTCTATGGTACGTTTCTATTTTCGTAATTTCTTTTGACAAAGAATTCCACATTTTCAATGTCAAGAAAAACTGAGTGACATTTGATATTCATTAGTGTTGCTTGAAATTAATCTCGCTGTTCCAATTTAGTAGGAATTTGATTTCTCTTGGTATTTTTTCTCAATTTAGCAACAATTTAATACAGCTGGCTGTTAATTTGTTGCTTTATAGAGAAGCTAGAACTTCGATTCTTGTGTACTTGTGGCAAGAGAATGCCTTTCTAAAGAAAAGCTCTTATTTTTTGATTATAGGATGGGTATTTTATTAAGAAATCTGAAAAAGAATGTTATGTAAATTTGCGCTGAAAAACAACGAATTTGTTGCCATGGAGATTAAATGCCACGAAGACATTAATTTTCCATCTAATTCATTTGATTCAGAAGAAACAAGTTTGAAAGTGCGGCATTAATTAATAGGAGAATTAAAACATTTGCAAGAAAATTGAAGGAATCTGTTTACTTCGTTTGAATATATTGTTTTAAAAAACTTGCACGATTTATTTTGAAATTTGAAATGGAATACAGTAGTTATATTGTTTAAAAACAAAAATAGCATAAATATATTTGTAATAATAACGTATCCATGTATTTTCATAGCAATGAAAAGTATCTTTCAGTAGGAGAATTAAGTTTATTATATGAAAGTCATTCCTTTACAGTGTAGTTATAATTAAAGTTCTACTTTGAAATGATTATAAAATGAAAACTACAAGACTAAATGTTATCAAACTTGATAATAGTTTAAATAAGACTATAAAAACTTTTTTTCATTTTCTTCCAAAAAAAAAAAAACAGTTCAAAAACTTACCACGAAGGGTGAAATGGCTCTGTATGCAACATTGCTAAACAAACTAGGACATGATGATATCGGTTTAAAATGTGTTTATCATTTTTGAAACATGTTACAAAGCAAGTTAAATGTATGTGGCGTCCATCATTTTCTGAAAGCAAGTTAAAACGCATTACTGCATTCTCAACGTTAGTTCTTAGTATATCAGGAGGAATGTTATGCACATGTCGGTGTCATCTTTCTTTTCCGCAAAATTGTTCAGATTATCACCATAAACAGTTCTTTTGAGATAAAATACATTGCACATGCTTTGTAACACGTTTCAGATACGATCAAACACATTAAAAATTTGTGTCTTCATGTCCTAGTTTGCTTAACAATATTACATACAGTACCATTTAATTTTTGGTGGTGAGTTTTTGATTTTTTTTCTTTTGTTGAAAAGAAATTCTCATGACCACCTTTGAACTATTACCAAGTTTGATAACATTTGGTCCAGTAGTTTTCCTTTTATGACTATTTCAAAGTAAAATTTTAATTATAACCACCTTGTATATTACATAAAACGATTAAATAAATATCCAAAGTCTTCAACAACTTTCCTCAAAATTTTAACTCAGACTTGATCAGCGCAGTAAAATACTTGCAAGCACAAACACATAAAACTTCACTATTTTACCAATGTGTAGTAAGACTTTTATGAAAAAAATGACCACAATTAAGCTCTTTTAGAATTGAAATTTATTACATTCACAAAGTATATAAAGGTTATAAACATTATTTTTTTAATTGTTGATAAAGCTTATTTTGTTCTTATTTTTTATTATGATTGCATATTCACTTCTTTGTGTCACATTTCCTTACCCAGCAGATAATGCTTTTGAAGAATCCATTCAAAACCATTAATATTTATCTGTAAAATCCAATTCTATTTGTTATTCCCACGTCCAGGTTTATATCCAAAAACAAACTATGCTTTAAAGATGTCTAACATTATTGCACTTGTTTGTGAATGAGATTTTTAGTGAGGTCTAAATAAATTTTTAAAACTGGGATTTGTTAAGAATTCTAAATGGGTTTGATTGTTTAATGTTGAGATCTGTTTAACGTTGTAACATAGAAATAGTTTATAATTTACAGTTGTTTGGTTAAGACAACGGTTAGTTGAGAAATAAAGGCATCCATTATTTATATGACACACTTTATTATGCACAGACATACACAAGAGGGTTCGTTTGTTTCGACGCAACAGTTTTTTACATTTACACATTCATCATAGGTTTGATCTAAAAAATTCTTTTTTATATTTGTTCATAATTTGTACCTTCTGGTATACGAGGTATAGAGAAAGAATTGTTATCATCATCAAAAAAAAAAAAAAAATCCGTGCTGGAGAGTTTGACGAATCTTTTCGTTTCAGATCTTTTCGAGTTTGGAAAATACACTTTTGGTACTATCGCATTCATAGATAGACAAATATGAAAAACACCCTGAAGTAATGGATGAAATTTGGTATATGTGGATTTGCAATCAAATTTGTTGATTGCTATTGAATTCTGAACGAAATACATCCACGTGAAGCAATCACTGAATGCAAGTAAACGCGATAATATCAAAATGCAAAGAACCAGGCAAATAAAGTTTGGTGTACAATTGTAGCTTCTAAAATACAGATTCTTGTCAAATTTTGAATCAATACCATTTTTTGGTTAGTACATTCGCATGCATATAAACGCGATGATTCTTAAGCGCAATGATTTAAACCAATACACTTTTAACCATACGCATGGAGTAGTTAAGCCAAATATGGCGCTGGCTCCCCAAACCCAAAATGCCAATACCAATTAAATCATAAAAAATTCCATACGTTATTTTGTGATTGCAAGTATAATTCCGTATCATTTTTTTCCATAAGTTACTAAAGAAGCACCCAAAATGTACATTCGTACGATATATTCAGTCAAAATATTAGATGCACTAAAGATTCAAAGTATCTGCCAAAGTACATTAGCCCGACGGATTTTAAAAGTAGCCAACTAATTTTTTTGTCATGACAAAGGAAAAGAAAATAAGCAATAATTCACAGTACATCAGCAAATAGGCTATCATAGAACTAGTTTGCTTTACATTATTCTTTAATATCACACAAATAATTTATCTCTGAGTGATATATTTATTCTGAAGTAAAATGTGAGAATATTTAATTCCTTTTAAAATGAGGAATAAGGAAAGGGTAATTTATATTTCTGTATCTATGTAAATCCATGCGAACTACTTAGTTTCACTGCAACTGTGGGAATATCAAAATATTATAGGCCGGCTACTTTTTCAGTTGTGTGCACGTGTTTTACAAAATGCCTCTGACCTATCTACTGAGTATGTATATAGGCCATTTAATGGAGAGATTTATTTAAATTTTAATAAAACAAAATTATAATTTAAAATTATACGTTATGATTTTCTTTAAATAGCCATTGTCTTAGTTATAGGTTATTTAGATAGCATCATATATTATGCACAGACGTATGCTGACGGCAGATAATTTGTTCTAAGAAAAAAAAAAAAACAGTTTCAATTCTAATTTTTTGAAAAATTCTTGTCAACTACTCATTTTTTGTAATTCTAGCAAAACTAGACAACCTTTATCTAGATCTAGAAATTCTCAATTTGCAATAAAAAATAATTATAATAAAAAGTATCGTTTCTAGCGGCATCTTAAAGATCAAGTTTTTCTAAAAGTTATTGAGTAAACTGAACATTTCTCTCATCGAATTAAACAATTTATCATTCGTATATAGAATATGAATATTGAATTAAGATTTGTTGATTCTGAATTAATTTCAAAATAATCAAAATACTACTTTGATTCTTCACAAATTATAAAAATTAAATATTCCATATTATTTAACAACACATTTTAAAGTTCCTATTATTCCCTAATAAGTTTTTTATACAATGATGTTCGCGATAAATTCGATATATCGGAATAAAATGGCAGTGTCATTTTGTTGTTAATATAATTCGTGGTATCAAATTGTGATGATCCTTGCTCCAGATAATCAATATAATTAAAAAGAATGATCAATAGGCTGTGGATAATGTGATAGTCATTGGTATTAGGTTATTTTTAAGCTGACTGCAGATGTTCTTAAGCATTTTTCAAATACAATTTGACGGAAGGAAAAAAAATCTGTGAAAAGTCTTGTAATTTAAATTGAGCGAAATTAGAAGCAGTGACTTAAAATTAGGCTTTTATTTATTTTTCTAAAACATGTAAAAAAGGAATTTCAATATTATTAGATGCTGGGATGTATTTTTATCTACGACATCTATTAGTAAAAATGCGAAATATCTATACATAAGACAATGGTTTTGGCTTTTATAAATTTATGATTATTTTATTATCATTTTGAAAGTTTTCCATTTAATATTACTAAATTATTGTATAAAGATCCTAATAATGTAGCGTTCCAAATTACATTTTCGACATTTATTGCTTTTTTTGTTTGATTTGAAGAAATCTGCAGCCGAAGCCCATCAGACACGTTTAGAAATTTATGGGCCGGCATCCTGACATAGAGGTAGCTCATCTTCCCCCTGATCTGGGCTTCCTGGGTTCGAGTCCCGGCTCGGGCATGGTTATTCTTCATCTGTTCTAGATGTGTTAATCTGTCCTCTTGTGAAAAGAGATTGTGCAAGCGAATGAGTGACACTCTGGGCTCTAGTTAACGCTACTAAAGCAAGGGGCGCACCCTATCGGCTTAAATCGCTGTCTTCGTAACAGTGGACTTGTCCACGGCAAGTGCCTTAAGAAACAACAAAATAAACTTACGGTGCTGTTGTTCCGTTATATCCCAATTGTTAGTTTTGGTTTCAATAATTAAAGAGTGGTGATTTTGATGGCAAAGACAAAGAACGATTTGGATGGGAAAAAAAATCGAAGATAATTAAATGCAAAATTTATTGGACGAAAACAAAAAGTTGCAGTAAAGGATGGAAAATATTTGATTGATAGATATTTTATCAATGTTTCTCAATAAATTCCTTTTTAAATTGAAAAAAAAAGAATTATCAAAATAAATGCAAACACCTAATATATAAATTTTTAGAAATTATTGTAAACCCATATATGCACAACATTTATGAGAAATACTTTTTTTCTGTTATTTTTAATAGTTTACAGCCAATAAATGGTCAAAACCGGTCTTCTTTTGTTTTTCACTAATATACAAGTTCATCCAATCAATACAACTGTTTATTTCAAAATTCTTTGACACGAGTACTCTGGTTTCTTTTTATTCGTAAATCTCTTATTAAGAAACATACTTGTGAAATCTAAATCCCAGCAGAAATTCTTTTGTGATTAAGATCGAAAACTGAAAACATTTGATAAAAAAAGCAGCCGATTCACATTTTTTATAATCCCTCTAGAAAAATTTCTCTCTGGAGGAGATTTCGTTGAAGAAAAAATTTAATTAAAATCTTAAGTTGTTCCTAAAAAGAAGATTTGGAATATTTTCCACCAGTATCCCTTTTAAAGTAATTGATTTGCATATCTATAATTGTTTTCTGTACCTTTGATGGAAATATTATTTAGGTAGAATTTTAATTATCGATCCAAATTTGTCTTCATTATGGAACAAATAATTTTATAAACAAGCTGACTTTGATGAGTAATGGATTATCGACGTTTCTCTATTATGAACAATTAAATAATTGTGTAAATTAAATATATATTTTGAAAGTTGAATTCTTTTTATTTTCCAAATGAATATTGCGCTCTTTCAAAGAAGTTTCATATTTTGACTGGTTAGAGAATTTACTTTTTTGCTTTGTGTAAATTATTTTATAATAATAATAATAAAATTTACAATTTCTCAGTTATTGAAACTACTAGAAATATTTTTTGAAATATATAAATTATTGAAAATAATTTTTGAGCTGTATGAAGTATTTAATTTTATCCATGTTCTGAAATAATATTTTGTGAACCTGAGAGGGAAAAAGCAATGAATTGTAGATTTGTAAATATAAACTCCCGTTAATATTTTTGAAAAATACTAAATACTACATAATGAATCAAAATGACCCAAAACTTTAAAGCAGTTAAATTTACTCAGTTTGAAGGGACTCGAACTGACATGAAATAATTAAAAAATGTTAAAATATAATTTTGGAATATCTAATTTGGGCAAGGGTTTTTTTTTTTGGTTAATTGAGGGAAGAATGATTGGTTGGTCTTTATTGAGAAAAAAATATTATTAAAAAAATCAGATATATTACCTTTCTGAATATCAACATTCCATGATATTTTTTTCTAACTATTCTTTTGTTCTTGTAATTCGATTTGCACGTTCATTGTTATATAAATAATGATTTTTACAATGTCGAATAAAAAAACGGCTCGTTACACATGCTTATTTATAAAAAAGCAAGGTTCTTTATTTTTTACTTATTTATCGGTGGCCTGGTGGTAAGGTCTCGGCTTCGGGACCAGAGGGTTACAGATTCGAGACTAGATTCCCCTGAAGAACCGTCGTGTGAGTTGGTCTCTTGCACGTTAAATCTGTCAGGCCAAACGTCCTTCCGCTGGTGTGGAGAGGGGGTTGCCAGTTCAGGTGTCGTCCTCGTCATCTGATCGTGGTTCAAAATTACGAGGTCCGTCCCAAAATAGCCCTCGTGTTGCTTTCAAACTTAATATAGCTAAACTAAACCAAACTTTTACTTATTTATACTTTTAGTTTAAATAAATAATATTTAAATTTAAAAAATAATAAATTTAAAAAACACGAAAAAAACTAAGAAAAATTTGTTGTATAGAATGTATTTGAAGAAAAGGCGAGTTTATGTGATATAGTTACTTTTTCTATGCTATTTTTAATTATATTAACATTCCATTTTGAAGCATCTCTTGGTTATTTTATGTAGGACCTCGCTATTTTAAACCATTTTCAGATGATGAGGACGATATCTGAACATGCACACCCACTCCAATATTCTGAACCTCCCGAACAAGAGAAAAATTGTCCTTGTGGAGTTTAAAATCACCAATATGCTTACACAACGATTTTTAAATGGAAGCGGCCTACGAATCTATAAGCTTCGAGTTCTAAAATCTGAAACATGATCACCAGGCTCTCACAGCATTTGAATTGATGGAGAGGGCTAAAGTTTCGCTTTTTAATCTGTGATAATCTGTATTGTTAAAAGTAACAACCCATTGAGAGGAAACATTTTCCAATACTACATATTAAGTCATTAAAATATATGTTTGTTAAATTTAATTAGGAAATACGAGAGAAAATGTCCCTTTTTATTTATTTATTGTATTTCTTTCATGCCTTTTCAAATATTAATCCAATAACTCCAATAAAGAGCATTGTACTTAGATTCAATACGACTGTTTACTGTTTACAACCAAAGCTTGATTAAATCTTTCTTTTGGAGCATAAACCGAATGACAAGACGCGAATAACAACATTTTCAGCCGAGAAACACTTAAAGACAGATATTGAAAAGAAAAAGCTCTCTCTCGCACACTCTTGGCATTTTTGTCATTCCTTCGTCTCTTTTACTTTTATTTACTTCCTCAAAGCTCTTTGAAGACACCGATAACGTTCCCCGGAAGTTGTTGGTGTGAAAAATGAAACAAGAAATTGGAAGTTATATAGAAAAAGGAAGTTGGTGACATTCCACATAAATAAAGTTCTTTTCAAAAGGGTACTGGTGTCACAGGAATATTTTGAAGATTTGAAATTCCCTACTAGTTCCATTATGAAACAAAACACATTGGAAAAGTCACGCAGGATGTTTACGGAATGTGAAATTTTCACTAATTATTTTACTTTTTACTATTTTTTTTATCATTTTCCCCATGATTCTTTTAATCTATATCCATGAATGTAACCAAGTATATAAATCATTATATTATATTATGTAACATTAATAATAGTCTTTTACCCGAAATTAATATGAAAGAGACATTGAATTCCGTAAATTTTTATAACGGAATAGTATTATTAAGATGGGCCGCAGTGGCCTGGTGATAAGGTTTCGGTATGGGAGCCGTAGGTTTTCATGATTTAGACCCGTTTCCACCGAAGAACCATCATGTAAGGGCTGTTGCACGTCAGGACCAAACGACTTTCGCTTGTGGAGAAAGGGGTCCCCCACTTCATCTAACCATGGTTAAAAATTACGAGGTTCGTTGGCAAAATAGCCCTAGTTTTGCTTTACAGCGGGGCGTTAATATAATTGAATTAATCGTATTATAAAATCTTTTTCATTTTAACAGATAGAGAAACTGATGCAAAAATAATTTTGTATTTGCTTTTTATCAAAATATTCTTAAAGAAGGAAAAAATTCGTTATGTTTTTGTGTCCCATGTATTCATATCGACCCTTATTTTCAGTCATTATTAATGTCATGTTAGGGGCAGAATAACTGCAAATGCAGTTCAACATATGAGTTTGATGGAATTTATTGGCGCTAAAACCATTTCTGATTATGCAGTTAACCATAAGGTATATGCAAACTTATGGTTCATAAACAGGCGTATGGTCATATTTTAAAAAGTAAATTTAAAAAATTCTGTTCAGTGCTACAAATATTCTGAATTAAAAAAACAATAACTTATATAGTGTTCGCCCCATGAGCTCTAGAAACGGAGGTGTGGTGTGGTGTTAAATGTTAAAAACCTTAAAAAAGAATTAACACTACTCACATAAGATAGAAGGAAGCAATCATTTTTACAAGGGAAAGTATTAGGATGAGGCAATTTTTGAAGGATGCCTTTTAAAATAACTTGAGGAGAATGAAAACATTGAATTCGCTGAGAATTAAAATGGGGGCATTCTAAATGTGATGAACTGTTATTAGGCATTGATGTATTATGTATCAAGGAGGGTCTCCCCCAGCATCAAATGGATATGTGTAAGTCTAGTATGACCACTTCTTAAACTGGTCATAATGAATATATGATATACCTTCATACAAATTAGGGTTCCACATATGCAAATTAGATTAACATGCTATGCCGTGATAGTCGAAGTGTTAGACAAAACTTCGAGAGTATTTATTGATTGAGTGATTACTGATTTAAACATTCGAGCTACCGTTGGTGTTTACATTGAAGTTTATTAATATAAATGATTTTATTAGAAACCTTATGAACGTCTTGATACATCAAAGTAAGCATTTTCCAAATTACAATAGATTTTTTTTAGTTTTTTGATTTTATATACATATATAATGACTTGGTCAGTAACCTCATATATATTTATGAAATTATGATGGTGATGTGGTGAGATTTTAAAAATTCGAATTCATCAATATTTGTGCAAGATCGTTTTTTGTGCATGCCTGTACAATACAGAGTAGACTATTAGATCTAGAGATACCAAATTTGGTCCAAATATTAGAAAGTAATAATATGCAACTCGAAGTGATTTTTTAAAACACGAATTATGATTCTAACAACAATTAAAATTTTGAATTTTTTCCTCCATTTAGCCAAAAGTATTATAATAAATTTGATCATATATAAAACATTGTCATAAATTTGATTATATGACTCGCTTTCATTAGCCAGCTTCTTACTTTATTGAGTAATCATGAACATCATGTTATGTATAAGCTATTTAAATTTAATGAAACATATCTCGTATTTTCAGCGAGTTAATTGGGTGTCAAAGGATGCATGCGTTTAATACGTTGGCTGTTCCACGGCTCACCTGTGATTTTCATATGATATCTAAAAAGTTCATAACCTACTTTTCAATTGCCTTGATGTGGTCTGTTTTATCTCTATTCGGGGCCAGAAGATTCTGCTCGAAATTCAATTCTATCGAAGAACAAGCATGTTAAGGTATCTGGTGGATGTTCAACACACCGCAGGGAAATGTCCGGACTGGTTATACAGTCCGAAAATTTTAAGAGGAGTTGCTGGATCAGTTATTGTCTGACCATGGTTAAAAATTACGAGGTTCATCTAACATTTGGTGCTTTGAACGAGAAGTAACATAAAAGTACTTTTTATCAAATTAAACCTATTTATTTTGATACTTTTTTCTAATATGAATCGTGGTAGCCTGGTAATACCTAGGCTTCGGAGTAGGAGGGTGTCAGGTTCGAAATCCAATTTCACCGAAGAAACTTCATGTAAGCTTGTCTGGTGCAGTCCGGATCAAACGCCCTCCAACTGGTGTGATGTGTGGAGAGGGAGGGGTGTTCCAGCTCAGATGTCGTCCTCGTCATCTGACCGCGGTTCAACATTACGACGGCCGTCCCAAAATAGTCCTAGTGTTGTTTTAATATGATTCGTTAATTTAATTAACTAAACTAAACGAATTTTCTCTAACGTAGATAAGAAATAGTAAGGAAAAGAGTTATTGATTAAATGCATGACATGAATTACAGACTTAGAGCATAGTAACGAACGTCTTAATGAATCGTATGAACCAAGAATCTTAGATGATGCAACGAAATACTAAAAGTATTTTCTTTTCTTTAGAGTATTTTGTACTGCTAATGTGATATTTTTAAAAAATTTAACTTCCAAAAACAGAATTTAATGGAATATCTCCTTTTCTTTGAGCAATCTTTTTTTCGAGACATGGTGTCTGACTATATAAAGAAATATAAAGCTCTTTGTCTCAGAATAGAAGGCAAGAAGTTTCTCATTATTCTATACTTGCGACAAAGGCTGTTAGCATGCGGACCGATCTATTGATGCAATTTCCTTTTCATTCTGATTGCGAAATTCGAAGACTTCTACCCACTCGCCGAAATAAACAAAAAGCTCGGCCACTGACCTTCACTCTGTATATTCAGTTGTCGATACTAAATAACTCACGGGTCCAGAGAGATTTGCCTTTGATTGCTTAGAATCATCTAACAGAAGACAGAGTATTGATTTTTGGTTTGGAACTTCGGAATGAATTCTGAGAACTACAGAAACTTAAATCCTAGCAGAAAACCAGTATATATTTTAAGAAATTATGGTTTTATAATATTGCAATAACATATTATATACATTATATAAAAGTTTAGTTTGAACTTTCTAGTACACGGATACTAAAAAGGTCGAAAGATTTGAACTCTGGAATTGAACGAATCTTTGTTTCAGACCATTATGAATAATAATAATAAAATAGATTTCTGGATTTGTTCGTTTGTGAGTAGGGTGACTGAAAAAACAATGTGAGCCAGAAGTGTTAAATTTGATATGATCTTTTACATCCAATTTGCAGTTTAATTTCAAAATTTGAACGAAATTCCTTCAGAGAAATTAAATCTGATCGCTATCCGAATGGAAGGTAACACGATAATTACCAAATGAAAAAGAGCTATAAGAATTAAATTTAGTCTATATTTAGCATTTAAAGAGTAGATTAGTGTCGAAGTTTTTGTCAATTACACCAATCTATACATTCGGAGTTCTAATGTTTGTGTTTATGCATTTTCTATATTAAAAACGTTAATGAAGTTTTACGTAGTTTGTATTTTGTTGATATATTGTAATTATTCCGTTTTGATCATGCCAAAATCTTTCCTATTGCAATTTTAATTGCTAATTATTTTTTGCCCAATTCATGTCTTTACGCCTATTAGAATGAATATACGAAATTTGGTTTTACCACTCCATTAACAGTAAACAACAACAAACTGAGAGATTATTTTACGGATATTTTATATATAATTCTAAATCTAAAATATCAACAATTCACAGAGAGCCGCCTTGTTTAAACTGGATGTAAAAAGGGCGAAATTCTCATTTATTCATAATTATTACTGAAGACAGAAAAATAATTCATATACGACCACTTATCTCAACATAAAAAATACCTTTTGAAATAAAGGTTTCTTTCTATTGCTACTATCCTTTAGAAATTGAGCTCTGGATAGCGATATCCAGTCCCTGAATTCAAATGGGTTTTTAATCCAAACATATAACCGAAACCAGAGGGTTTCATCTTCGAGACCGATTCCACTAAAAAGCGGGTCTGGTGCACGTTAAATCCGTAGAGCCAAATGCCTCCCGCTAGTCTTGTGTGTAAATTTGGACAGAGGAATGCCATTTCAGGTGTCATTCTCGTTAACTGACAGCGATTTAAACTCACGAAATCCGACTCATAAAAGCCTTAGTGTTGCTTTAAAACGAGGCTTTAATACAACTAAACTAGAACCAAGCATATGACACCGATACCTAAAACTTTCAACAATTGGATTCGTTCTTATTCTTTATCTTCGTCATAATTTCAAACTTTATTAGATGAGGAGAAGTTGATAGGAAATATAAAACACCCATATATTCCTGAACAAAAGAAAAGCTCAACAGGATTTTTTTTTCTTAAATATTTGAAAAAAAAGGTAGAATCATTCATAAAAGTACATGTTTATCTTGTTAATCGTGTTCAATAAAAGAAAACACAACTTTTTTTTCTGGTGAATATTCATAGTTTTTTTGTCTTTTCAACACCACAAATATTTTTTTTTTGTCTCGGATATATGAAAGAACCTCAGGCGATCGATAAAAGTAGAGGTTTTGCTTTATTACTGTGCCTAGTAAAAGAAAAGTTGTTTCTGTGCTAACCACTGTCAGATAAATTTTATTTTATACAAATAATTTCTTCAAAATTCTATGATTAATTTCTAACAAAAGTAAAATGACATTATAAATTTATAAGATAACATATATGTTTAAAAAAGTAATTTTTGATAATTATTTTTCTTGTATTATAACATAAATTTACAAGATAACTTATATATTTAAAAAAATAATAATTTTTGATCATTATTTTTCTTGGATTATAAAACAAAGAAAATAAATGACAAACCTTTTTACAAACGCTTTAGACAAGAACAACTTTATTCTTCATTCAAAACGCTACACATTTTACAATGTAGCGTTAAAATAGAATAAAAACTGAAGATTAAACTATGTCTATTGCACACAATTATATTATATAAGGTATGTAGAATGCATTTTTTTCTTAGATTTATTAGAGCGCCATCGATTCTGTACATATTCTAAATGGGGAATTGAGGTATTTTTTTTTTTAGAAATCCAGACCATAGCTCAGTTTTTCGATCCGAACTTTTTGCTATTAACAAAGCTTTGGATCCTTGGAGAAGCAAAGCTCTCCTTGGAGAATAATAATTTCCAAATTTGGATCTTCACAGACAGCAAGAGCTTAATTCAATATTCAAAGGAATGACCACACATTCATGAGAAGTTGGGCCAAGACATTATTTCCAAATTAACCACATTTGCAAGGACCGGGTCACTGAACACACAGTGGATCCCTTCTCGTGTGGACATCCCCGGAAATGAAATTTCAGACTTTCTGGCCAAGGAAGGAAGCCTAAGTCCCAATTCTCCCCCCCCCCCTTTTTTTTCTAGATTGCAGGTCGCAAACTAAGAACTAAACCGAAATGGAGTATTTCTCCAGAGCATGACTGGTATGCCGGTTGGTGTCCAGGCTCGTCTCTGGCGTACACCAGTCCAAGGAATATTCAAATGTTCTTATCTAGGTTGAGCTCTGGCCTTATAAAAAGCCTTTTCTTCATCAGAGGCACTTTCTTCAAAGATGTATACCCCTTGTCATTTGCCCACTGTCGCTTCTCTCCCTCGTATCACTTATTGTGTTAGTGCCTTTGTTTAGTTTTAGTTTAGTTTAGTTATATTAACGTCCCGTTTAAAGCAACACGAGGGCTATTTTGGGACGGACCACGTAATTTTGAACCACGGTCAGATGACGAGGACGACACCTGAACTGGCACCCCCCTATCCACACCACGCCACACCAGCGGGAGGACATTTGGCCCGACAGATTTAACGTGCAACAGACCCCCTCACACGACGGTTCTTCGGTGGAATCGAGTCTCGAACCTGAAACCCTCCGGTTCCGAATCCGAGACTTTACCACCAGGCCCCCGCGGCCCTCATTGTATAGCAGCATGTGAATGAGGGAGGGTCAATTAACCATCTTATCATGCGATTCAATCTCTTGGGCTTGGTTTCAATTGGTTTTCAATTCAAGGGGGGGGATAAGAAACAACAAACATATATTCTAAATAGAGTTTGTATCATGGCCAGTTACCTCTTTATAAAAGAATAATTTAAAGTTTTATAAAATGGTCTAAAATACATTTTAACATGTTTGTATAAATGGGTTTTCATATTGATCCGATACTGTCTTATGCTACGTTGGTTAGTTTTGATACAAAAGAATCTATGGTTTATTTCAAAATGAGAATTAACTTTTCATATTTGGAATTTTTTCTTTGTTTTTTTTAACTTTTGCTGAAAATTTACTATTTTAGGATAAAATTTTGTTGGGAAATTTTGTGAATTTTTGTTTTTCTAAATGATGGAAGATGCAAAATAAATTGTTGTA
>JAPMOQ010018920.1:7787436-7868681 GCA_026543055.1 Argiope trifasciata
TTGTAATGTATATTAAATATGTTGCGCTAATTTAATGCTAAGATAAAAATAAAACAAGAAAATGTCTTACTTGATATGTTAAAAACTATATATGTTCAATATATAAAATCCAAATAAAGATTAATAATATGTGCTAGATAATATAACGATATCAAAATTTATGATTAATAATTAAGAAGATTTGCATCTTAATTTGTATGATTAGACTTTATGCAGAAGTAAAGAAAAGTGAATTAAAAATTTCTGATTGTGGAGTTTGTAAATAAATTGATCAAAAATTTACTTCATTTAACATAATGCTACAATATGTTTTCTTTTTCAATGATATTTATCAGTGTGAAATTCGAATTTTTTACAGAAATACATGAAATAGAAAGCTGATTTAGAAATTTCACTGATGCTTGTTGATACCGTTGTCAAACGCATTAGCAGAATTACTTTAACAATAGTATTAAACCCGACAATCAAAGGTTACACAGTTATTATTTTAATAGTTTATTCAAGCGAATTCGGAACTGAAATAAATCAATAAGTGACCCGTATGAACTGCCCATTGTTTTCATTGTATCCCAAACTGCTTTCTTGTCATTGAACATTTAACTTAAAAAAAAAAAAAAAACGATATTGTGATGTTTTTGTTATAGATTTCAGATTTTCGGTGTGTTCTGACTGTGAAACATTTGCCAATTAATCACTTAATTGTTTTATTTTCTTTACTATTTAATGTGCCTCCTTCTATTTTGAGAATATTTTCTTATTTTGAATCAATTGGAAATCCATTAAATACTATGTATTCGAAGAAATTTTAATATTGAATTATAATCTTTGTGAATTATTTCTTTTTTGCTTACAGTTATCGAAATTCCATTTATTTATGCACGTTTGCGTATTAAAACAGTTATTCGGTTAATAGAATTAACCACGCATTCATTAAAAAAATAGCAGCAGTGCTTTAAAAAATTCTTGTTTAAGACACTTTTGTTATAATAGATTTTTTTTTTCTGCAAAATCATATATTCTTTGTATTTGCTAGGTAAGAGAGAAAAAAAATATATCCCGGAAAATTGGCCTATCTGTTTTTAAAAAATATTTATATAAATAGAATTAGCGTATATTCTTTTTTAAAGCAAAAATAACCGATTCAATACTTTCAAATGGATTTCAGCTGCCGATATTTTCTTTAGAAATTTTTCGACAAAATATTTTATTTTTGCCCTTTGATTAAAAAGAAAAAAAAAACTATTTAATAATAAGAGTAGTATGAAGTACATTTTTTTAAAATTAAGGAGACTAAATGAATAAAAAAAATCATTTTGTTCCTTAATTTGTTCGATTATATAAAGAAATTTATTTCAAAACAACGGGAAATTTGCGGTTATAAGGTTCGCATATTTGACAGGTGTAATTAAAATTAGCTGTTTTAATTTAAAGTGTAATAATTCCGTTTTATTCATCGAGCAATATATTACAGACTTAACTTAAATCTTTCATTATTCTGATAAAAACTTAACCAGATTCTAGTTTACCTTGCGAGTAGGAAGTTACAAGAAAGAAAATTTCTCACTTGTCATTTACATTTATTTTCATTTGTGTGCCTGTTGATAATTAATAAATAGCGACTCAAATCATCTTTATGAAAGTGAACTCTTATTGCTTGAATGCAATTAATTTGCTAATCTATTGAGATGTAGAAAGCATGTGATTTCTTGCTGTGAAGTATTTCTAATGCAATTATTTTAATATAATTACTCCGATGTAGCCATTGCAACATTAAACAAAGTATACAAATTAAATTAACAAATCTAATTCGAAGAATGCAAAATCAATTATCTTATTTACACGGTTTTAATGAGGAATGTTGTAATCGTACTGTGTTTTATTGAACAATGGGCCAATTTGTCTTGATTATGTTAAATCAAATGAATTGTTAAGAAAACAAATACCCCGTTTATTTCGAAAAAACCTTTTTTAATTTAAATTTTCTGAATTGTTTTTGTTAAAATAAGTGAAATAATCTACGTAATAAATTAGTAGTAAACCTTTATTTCAGTAAGATGGTGAATTGATATATAATTGTAGAAAATATACACCTATAAACACTCTATATGAGTTCTTATAAATAAATAAATTATACCCCCCCTTTTACTAGCATAAAAATAGAAACTTTATAAATGTGTTTATTTATACGTGGATAAAAATGAAGTGGGGAAAAGCGTGAAGGCCATGAGCGCTCATATTTTTATTTTAATTGGTGGTTATAGGTTCTATCGCCTATGATTTCTGACGATTAATCGCTAGGATGTGGTTAACTCTAAGAAAATGGAATGTATATATTTGTCTTTTCTGACCAATTAAAGCCAAAATTTGACTTACCTAGAATTCTAATTTAAGATAAGATATAAAACTTTATTTAATTCAAGTAAATCGTTTACACACATGCGAAAGTATAGACTGATAGACGGTCTAACTTTGACAGACTTAGTTGAAATTTTGATACAAATTGGCGTATTAGTTGTCTAACTTATATATAAATTTTTATCTTACTTCTTAAGCTTTGCATTTTAATATTCTTTTGTAGTCTGACAGCTGATGCAAAGAATCGGCTCCCTTACCATAAAATGTAAGATCACTATAAGTTTCCTTGGTTCCCACACTCGATAATTAGCTTTTCCAGCCTGTTCCTTCTCAACGGAGTGGCGCCTCCACAGTATTATGTGCCTCTAGATCATAGATTCCCAACGTGGGTGAAAACGCCCCCTTGTGGGCATTTGAAGCCTTCAGAGGGGCTGTAAAAGACCCAGGGAAAATTAGGGGGCGTTGATATGGCATGAAGGGGCGTTAGAGGATTAACCAAATATAGTGGAAAATAACTTCAAGGAGCGATTCCAGGACATTTTAAGCATGGACATACCAGACTGGGTTTTGGATCATTTTTCCTATGTCAACACAGCAGGATTACCTCAGTTAGGAGAACTAATAGAACTGATGACAAATGAGGATCTAAAAATAAATTCAAGAATGGCTAACAAAAATTTTGGTTGCAGAAGTCTATTTCGCAACAGCATTCAGGATTAGGGTAGAGGGTTCAACGACTTCGGATAACATTTCCCTCTTCATATTTAGCGAACGGGGATTGAGTGCTGAGGCAACATTGGTAACGAAAAAGAGAAATCGGCTCCATGTTACTGAACGCAGCGAATTACGATTGTTTTTAAGTGAAATTCAACCTATTATAAATAAGCTACTTAAAATGCATCACATTCAGCCTTCTCATTAGTTAAGTTAGAAATTTGATGACTTTGAATTTTAATAAACATATTTTTTAATATATTTAAGTATGCATTTTGATGGGTCACTGAAACTGTCATTTATTTAGAAATCAATAGTTTATTATGGATTACTTCGTATCATAATAAACTTACTGTCTGTTCTTATAACAGGTTCCCTAAAACATTTTTAAATATAGAAGAAATTCAGTAGCGTTTCAATTCCAACAATATTCTATCTATTAGAATTTTTTTAAATTCTTGTTTTCACCATGAATTATGTATACTCTTATTTATCTGGAGTGGGAGGACGGGGGTGGTATTGAAATATTCATTAGAAAAGGGGGCGCCAGTTCAAAAAAGGTTGGGAACCTCTGTTCTAGACTGTCAGATGGGGACCATACTCCCAAATTCCGGTCATCCAGCCAATTAGTGAAGACCAGCGAAAGAAAAACAGGTGCATTTTAGTCGTTGCAAGGAACGATATCGTATCTTCAAAAGAGCAAATGCCACCCAACTTCGGATGAAAATCTTTAAGTTCCATTATGGACGGTCAGCTACAAGGGTGGATTAACAGCAGACTTTTTCACGGTGGACGGAAGATCATTGAGATTTTTTTCTGAGCTGCTATTGGGTAACAGGGAACATAAATGCACAAATGTGCAAATGAGAGGTGAAATTTGAGGAAAAATAAATGAATGATTTTTTGGAACAAAAGGGACGTGCTGGAGTCGTAGAAGGAGTTCTGTGGTGAAGGGCAAAGCTTCGTGAGATATCGGCTTCTGAGTAAATTTCTACCCGAATGAAACTCGATGGATTCCAAGATCTACGCCTATAGTAGCCTGATATACTATCAGCCTGACAGCTGTTCCTGTGAAGTTATTTCTCCGAAATTATTAAAGGAACTTTTCTTGTTTAAAATTTCAATTGTGTTGTAAATATTAACACTTCTTTTAACCCAGATGAGAACGAGTTGTTTTTATGTACACAAGGTTGTAAATAAAGACATTGTCATTCAACGATACCCTTTTTTATTGATTGGACAGAATCAAGTTATTACATTGGATAGAAAAACTCTCTAAATAGATATTGTTCATAATTTTACAGAAATCTTGAAATTTGTTATAAAGTGTATACCAAATTTTATTTGTTAAAGTGGTTTGAGTTACCTTGTTTACAGAGATATATAATGACAAAAATGACATTTTTGAACTTAAGGAGGTTTCAGATGAGCAGATTTATCAAAATTTTGAGTTCGAACTTTTTGAAAAAGTAATTGTAATAATTTTCTGTTTTTGGCCTTTGTATTCGAAAAAGTAAAAACTACAATAAACAAATAAATAAAATATTATTTTATATATAATTATTCGGCATTATGAAAAACTTATTTGAAAATAATGTTCTTGATAAAATTTTTTGATTTATTGCGGTTTTTGTAAACATGTATAAAATATTAGAATTAACATACTAATTTCCCACCGTTTTATACCAAAATTAACTGGAAATTTATATATAAATAAGTCAATAAAAAATATATAAAACGTAAAACACATTTTTGATGTTAGTCTAACTAAAAATTTAAAAAATCTATTTCTATATCTATATTTATCATACATTTATTGATTACCTGTGGTAGATTTGCTAATTAAGGAATACATTTTGTTTAGCTTGTGATCTAAATACGGACTGGATTTTGCTTCGAAATACAATTAGGTTGACTTCTTTTAAATTAAATCTCCCTCTTTTTATGCATTAAATTTTGTTCGAAATCAGCTGATTTCTTTTATTTTTTTATAATTGATTACATTTTTGGCGACATGACGAAGATTTCTCCAAAGTATTGCTAATAATATTTTGTAGTTCTATTTCAGATTCTTATGAAGGTTTATTTACACATTTGACTATTGATAATAAATAATAAGTGAGATTTCTGTACCCCGTGCGTTACGTTTAAACAACTGTAAAAACAGACTCCATCGTCGCTAGATGGATGTAGATTTGCTTGAGGTAATTGATATTCATATTTTTAAAAACTATTATCCTAGAAATTTTTTTCTTATTTTTATCCTAATACTTTGCTGACCCGTGACGAGTTAACTCATCAATGCACTTGCATTATTTATTTCCATTTATGACATCTAGGGCGATATAGAATATTGCAAAAACTTGGCGTATCGTGTTTAGTCGTGTCCGCTTTGTAACAAAAACCAATTACTTTTGTTGGTATTTAGGTTTTTATCACAATTTTAGTATAATTCCAAAAATTCAACCATGACGGAACGTACCAGCGAAGAACTTTTCAATGAATTATACGCGGATACTTTATCTGATTGTCTAAGTGATTTACTCCCATACTAAATTACAAAAGAATAGCCAGTGACATGACATAGTTTCTGAGTAAAATTCCCGGTCATCAAAGTGTTAATAATTATCTTATTTTTCCCACTTATTTAGCTAATTATTCTGCTGTTTCCTCAAGAGTTTAAATATTTAATTTAATCGATACTCTATCTGTAACAATATTTTGAAATGTTATGGAATTAGAATTCATCCATCAAAATATTCACTCCAGTGGTCGTATCTCCTGTCTTTAATTTCATTTCCTCTTTTATTTCGCAATATGTACATTTTTTAATTTTGACTAAACTAAATAAAAAAAATTCACAATATAATTACAAAATTGATATGAAAAATGTTTTAAAACTTCAAGATACCTTCAGTAATGTAAAAATATGATTTTATTTATGAAACGAGTAAAAAAAGAATATATCTACTTATGTGTGAGCAAAAGCTATTTTAATTATAATTTAAAATTTCCATAATAAAAAAAGTTATTTTGTACTCATAGCGTTAAAGAAAGAAAATATATTTCATTAATATAAATAAAAATTGTGTTCAGATGCAGAATCATTTGTTTCCAATAAGAGATTATTTTTAATAGTGTAAATGCTGTTGAGATATTTACCCAGAATTAGTAAAAAATATTAATTCTACTAGTAAAAAACTAGATATATTTTAGCGAAAACATAGTTCACATTAAAAATCTTATCAAAAAGGTTAAAAAAAGATGGATCCTATTTTTTTGCTGAGAAATTACCTTATTTAGCGATCTACTATAAATGATTTAAAAATAAATTGAGATGTGGTCGAATGATTATAAAAATAGTCCAGAAATCCTAAATAAAAATAAATTCAAAAAAAGATTTTTTTAAAAACTGAATTTATAGTCAAAAACAGATAAAAATCTGTCATTTTGAAAAGCGAACTCATTTAAAAAAGTTTTGAAAAAGACTTAAAACTAGTAAGGCAAGCGGAACAAGAAGGAAAAAAATCTCTTTTTTAATAACAGAACATAAAATCGGCAATTTGCTTTTAATTAAAATTTTTTTCTTTAAATCTTTTTTTTAACTAACTTAATGAAATATTAAAATTCCATTGTTAATAGACTGTGCTCGTGTCACTTAATGAAGTGTTAGGGTGAAAGACTCGGAGCTTTTTATTTATCTTAATTTTTATTCTCAAATTTATTTTGCATGCCTTAAGCATATAATTTTATAATCAATCTTGATTATTAAATCTTGATAATTATTCAAAGAGCCAATAACTAAGGAAAGTATTTAATGATATTTATAATTCAGTAATGATTAAAATGAAATTATTTAAAGCAGAGGAGTTTTTAAAATTATTTTTGGATTCTGTTGAAACATAAATTATTATTTTGTTACTATTCTTAGGATTTGTGTTTAGAATACTAGGACAATGCTTTTTTTATGATTTGGAGAATTTTCGATAATTCTGCTTTGATATCATTCTGTTGTGGCAACAGTACATTAAGGTATTATATAATAAACATTAAAAAGTATGCTGCATTGATATTCCTTTGTTAACTTTGCTCCCTTTTGATTTGCTGTAGTCTGAAACAAAATCGGATACTAATTTTTATATTATATTCAATATTATAAATATAATATATATTATATTACATTATATATAATTTTTGCATATATTTTCATTACTTTATATTATATTCTTATCATGAAAATAAATTGTCTTATTTTAAGGGCATTTCAAAACTTTGTAACACAGAAAAATTGAAATTTTAGAGCTTAACAATTGTAATTATTTTGATCAATTTCAATCTTAAATTTTCTTTGTATAATTTTTTCATTTTTTGTGAAATAAATCAGTTTGATACAATTTATACTTTAGATAAAAGCAAAAAACGTTAAAAAATTCTAGTATAAATACATAAAATAATTAAGTAAAGCAATATGATGGAATTCTAAATTTCTACACTCATTGTCGCTTTTATTAGCAAAATAAAAAAAAATCGCATATTAGTTATAAATATTCACAAAATCGTATGTTTCTTCCAACTGCAGAAAATAGCGGAATGACCCGCTATAATGATTGTGAAATTTGATTTTTTTTGACAGCTACGTTCGTGAAAAAAGTTGTCAGCAACAACCAATTTACAGTACTGTTTACCAATTTACTAACCTCTTTTGAGTACAATTTTTTGTTCACACAACTTTATGATGGAAATCTCCATCATCATGTTATGAGGGATAATGAAACGTGGAAAAGCAAATTAGGGGGGAAATGAATATAAAAAGAATCTGATTATTGTAACCGAAATACGAAATGACTCATCCCTTGCTAAATAAAATTCTATGTTTCGAGTGGGGAAATGAATATACCTAACACAAGAATTTCCCTGCTATTTAAATTCAGTCATTTCAGTGCTTGAAAAGGAGTAGAGATCTCATGAATAAGTTTTGAAAAGAGAACAATTAAAACTAATTTAAGGATTCAGAGGAAGACTAAGAGTTTGAGAGCTGTTGCTTTAATTGATTTCATACCAGTTTATCTCACTCCTGCATGTAATTATCATATGAGAAACAAAACGATTTGGTGTTTATCTGATCGTTTAGATTATATTATTATAGAACATTAGAGGCTTTAGAGCCAAAGCATACCAAACATAACTAGAAATAAAAAAATAATAATTGATATAAATCGATTGTATTGTCACTTAATTGAGATTGTCAAGACGATATAAAGATGCTAGTTCACTCAAAAAAATTAGATTTATTAGAATGAGCAGCTTACAACAGACCGAAATTTCTGGGTATTGTCAGTGATGGGCAAATTGATGAAGCTTAGTTTTTATAGGGCCGCTGTGACCTGCTGGTAAGGTCTCAACTTCAAAATCAGATTCCACCAAAGAACTGTCAAGTAAGGTACACGTTAAATCCATCCTGGTCAAACGGCCACCAAGCACTGATGTGGTGTGGTGGAGAGAGAGGAACAGTCCAGTTGTCGTCCTCGTCATCAGATCGTGGTTCAAAATTTCGAGGTTCGCCCCAAAAGAGCGGTCAGTTAATTTAATACACTTCAGTTTTTATACATATATAGAACGTTCAAGAACAATTTAATTTGAATATTTAAGAAAAATCTCGAATGTTCCAGATTTTAGATAAACAATAGATAACATTTTAAATAAGATAATTCCAGGTTGTGAATAAAACCTTGGGGTGGGGATTCGAATTAGAATAAAATGCTCTGTCAGTTGAAGCCACGACGATTCCTGGTTATTCTTATTTATGCGGCAATATAATTCGTGTCTGATTTTGTAACTATTTCTTTAAAGTTGTGATTTAGAACAAATATCTTCCATCGTTTGATTAAAGGCAGGATATTTTGGAGGTTATCGAATATTTTTGATCGCTGATAAATTAGAAATGTAAAATATTAAATTATCAATTCAAACCAAATTTCATTTTTTTTGTCGAATAAAAACCTTACTAATAAAGGATTTAGAAAGTTTTCCAATTTCGACTGGTTATCAAAACTCTTTACACCCTTATTGTTAATTTTTGTAATTTTAATATAGCATTTGCTGTGAAAAAATATACAAACGAAGCAATTTCCAGAGTTTATCTAAATATTTTTCACTTCCTCTGCAAACAAAAGCTTACGCAAAAATACAGTGTGTTATTGATTATCTGATCTAATACAGAGGAACGACATGACAAGCAACAAAAAAGGCGAGCAGACTCCAGTTCAGCCAACATCCTCACCAATCGTATCAATAAAAAAATTTCTTACTTCACTAATTCTATTATTTCCATTTTCTGACTACTTAATATAAGTCAGTACCTTATAAACCTGTTTTATAAAATTATCGCAAAATGAGGCGCTTTTCAAAATTTATTTTTCTTCCAGCCAATAAAATGTATTTGCTTTGCTCGATTCCAAATTCTAAAGCAATTTTTAACATTATTCTCATTATTCATATTTCATTCATATTTCATTATCATTATTCTCATTATATACATATTCTCATTAACATTATTTTGCTTAGATACTATGATGTCTCTGAAATATTTAATAATAGTAAGTATTAAATTGTCAAAACCAACAACGCAGACTTAAACGATAATTTCCTTACGTAACCAGGAACATTGGCCAAATGCATAAGGCACTTGTTCACGTTCGATACAAATTGAAGATCATATCGTAGAAGGGGAAAAAAATCTTTTTTTCACATTTACACTTTTTTAATGCTCACAGTATAGTACAGAATTAAAACAAAAGCCTGTTTGCAATTTTTTACTGTTAAATTCATTTTCTATTTTATTTAGAATCAATTTTTGACTTGGCTGAAGAATCTATTGAATTGTTTGAAAAATGGGAAATGCAAAAGCAAAATAAAACTGAAATGAATTTCATTAAAATTTAAAAAGTATTAAGGCAGAGTATGATATATCCCAATAAATTGAAGATTGAATAAATAATTTCTAAAGATTTAAAACTCCAAGAACATAAAATTATCGAATGTAAATCAGTTGTACGAATAGGCTTGACATTCTCTGGAGTGGAATGGAATAACAAACATTATGGGTGTTACTTAGGAAATCAATAGAAATCATATGGTGCTGTTATTAAACAAATAAACAAAACTTAAAACTTCCTTCTGTATCTTATCTATTCATCCAGGGATTGTGATATTTTGGTGGTAAAGTCTCGGCTTCGGAGCTTGAGGGTCTCGGGTTCAAGACCTGATTCGATTGAAGAACTATAAAAAAAAAACGGGTCTGGTGCATGTTAAATTTGTTGGACCGAAACGTCCTCTGGTAGTTAGGAGGGAGGGATACCAATTCAGATATCGCCCTCGTCACCTCTTCGTGGTTCAAAATTATGAAGTATCTCCTAAAAGAGTACAAAAGTTGCTTTAAAACAGGACGTTAATATAACTGAATCAAACTATCGATTCGTCCATCTATTAAAAAAGTTTGTCATTGGTAATTGGTACTGTTCTTTTGAATACTATAATAAAACTTTCATATTCTATCAAAATTCATCTCTTGTAAGAAATTAATTCCTTTATCAAAAGAAAAAAAAGCTTCTTCATCTTGAATTTTTTTTGGTCGAAGCACTCTTCTGCTGATACTTCTCCGAGTTACATTCTCAATGGAAATTAAATTAATTATAGAGAGTGATTTGAATTATTTTTCACATTTCTCTCTGTTTCGTTAGACAAATCATTAGAACTTATTTACGGTTAAGAAAACTGTGTGTTCAATCAATAAAATAAAAAATATTCTTCTTAATCAAAATTTTATATTAGTATAACGTTTTGAAAGTTTTTAAGAGTCGGTTTATGAAACGATCAAAATCATGTGACCATCATAGTTTAATCATTGATCAAGTTTGT
The DNA here is from genome assembly GCA_026543055.1 of Argiope trifasciata. NCBI lineage: Eukaryota > Metazoa > Arthropoda > Arachnida > Araneae > Araneidae > Argiope > Argiope trifasciata. Next base: position 7,798,423 of record JAPMOQ010018920.1, read on the forward strand.
TTGTTTATCTGGAAATAAAGTCAACATAATATCAGTTTAACCGAAAAATTGCTAATGGCTGTTTTATCACAAAGCAGCCAAGATTAATGATTAGCTTTCACAAGTAAATATTGTTCTATAACAAAGATTAAATTTGAAGGATTTTTTTTGGAACGAGTCATTTCTTGAAGAATAATTTACCTTATAATAATATAACCACATTTTTATTGTAAACTTTTTGTCTTGGAAATTTTAAAATGTGCCAAACATGCCAAAGTTTTAAGCAATTGCTATGTTTTGATTAAATTGCTTTCTAAGGAATTTCTCTTGAAGATTTTTTTGAAGTTTTTATTAGCAATTAAAATAGGTAATTTAAAGCATTTTTTTTTCTATTGTTGTTGTAACTATACTTTGAACTGCTTAATATAGTCATTGCAGTATTTTTTATAAGTTTTCATGCAGTATTAAACCTTTTCCTAAATAATCCCGTACGTTCCACATAAAATGAACAGAACTAGTTGTTAAGAGCATTAATTGAATAAAATTTATTAGTTGTTCAATAGATGAGAATTGACAACTAATAAATTTAGTTGTTACGAACATTAATTGAATAAAACTAACTGTTAAGAAAATTTTTAGTTGAAATTATATGTAGATTATATGTATTGTATTGTATTATATGTAGGTGCATAAAAGAAAATTTGGTTGCTTTGATATTTTCTAGCAGAAGGGCTGATGTACAAGCTGCTTTATGCTAACCAATTCTCTATATTTTTAAAAAAAACTTGATATAAAAAAAGCATTTTTAGGTAATTTTTTTTCAGTTATTGCTTACAGTTCTCTATACTTATAATAAAGCTTAATGTGTGTGTGTGCGTGTGTGTGTGTGTGTGTGTTGGCGCTCTACAGGCCAGACCGTTCGACCTACAGCTACCAAATTTGGTACATGTATACCTTGGAGGTCCGGAATGAGCACCTAGGAGCCCTTTTTTTGACTTTTTAATTAGAATTTGAATTAATTAAAATTTAAGCGAAATTTCGATGTTTTCCCGCTATAACTTCCGAAAATATGATCTCATAAACATGATTTTTACATCCATTTAAAGATTAAAATATTAGCCTTCTAATGGTATCAGTGTTTTAATGTATAACTTAAGCTTCTATTTTTAACGAATTTTTAAAGAAATATTTTAACCATGCTTTTTTTATCACGTGACTGGATAAAATGAAAGAAATCAAAGACGGAAATTCAAATAAAAAAACAACTATCATCGTAAATCAAATATAAAGAAATGCAACTTTCAGCACGTGACTGGATATAATAAAAGAAATATAAAATGTGATATTTTCTTTAAAAAATAAATGCAAAGCAAAGGTTTCTACAATCGTTTGCAATATCTATATCATTAACTCAACAAATCTTCTTTGTTTACGGTAAACCTGATTCAATTTCGACAGCATATGCATTGAAATCGAGACTTAATGGCATATTAATGTAATCGTTTGCAATGTCTGTATCATTAATTCAATAATTTTTTTCTCTTTCTTGCTTTCTTTAAAAAAAACATTTGTAATATTTTGGAAGCATAACCGATAGTTAAAACTGACTGATTTATAAAATTAAAGAATATTATTAGGAAAAGGTGTACTTTTAGAACTTTCCGTCCATCATCTTAAAGAAAATATTAATTTCAGGCCAATCAATGCCCGGAATTACTTCAAGGCTAATGAATATGTGATTTAATTGAAAATTTTAGAACGCTTTACTCATGGCGAACCAGCTGGTCGCCAAAGGCGGCTAGTTGGTAATAAAGTTAAAAAGTCCAAAATGAAAAGAAAATGTTTTGCTGATATAGAGGTTAAAAAAATCTGTAGATTACAAAAAGATAAAAAGCTTAACATTTATGTCTCGTCACATACAAATGATACAATAATTTAAGAATTTTTCTAACTTCTAATTTTTTTGTACCCTCTCACTGAAAATGAAAGTAAATTGTAATAAATTTTCAATTTTAAGGCACAGATTTCCCCTGAAAGTCAATTATTTGATACGTTAAATATTTTTGTCTGTTTATGAAATTACGAAAAAAAAAATCTATTTAGGAAAATGAAATATTAAAAGCAATTTAATAAGTCAAGAGCAAAATCTGAGTATAAATTTTATATATATTATTGTTAACGGAATATGAAATTCTCTTGAGAACTTAAGATGAAAAATATTTTTCTTAGTTTGAAGATATTATTAATAAGCATATGACAAATCAAAAACAACATGAGGCTAGATTTTATTACATTTTGTGGTTTAAACTATCAAAATATCTTTTGCAAAAAGTATTAACTGCTCTAACTTAAGTAAGATTGAACCTCATTATTGCACAGTCCCATATTATTTCATATAACTAAGTTACGAAATAATTTAATATTTTCTTTTTCTTAAGGGATTAAAAGTGGTAATGTCTCTACAAATAGTATCTGAATAATAAGATGACTGTCTGTAAGTGTCTGGAATTTATTTCCAGCTATACTAGATTAATTAACAGAACATGACAGGCAGTCGTTCTAGTGACAAACCTAATTTCTTTAGAAGTTGGTTTGATTTTCATTGTCTTATTTGGACTGTAATGCGCTGTTGCAATGATTCATTGAGAATGAAGTTTAAATAACGAATGTGTCAAAGCATGTGCATAAAGAGAAAGACGGACAAATATTTTTACAAAAATAGCTTTTTAAAACGCCATTTCTAAAGAAGTTGGTTAGATTTGCCTCGTCTTATTTTCAATCGAATGCAATGTTGCAACAATGATATAGAGAATGAAGTTAAAATGGCGAGTACATTAAAGAATGTGAGCAAAGAGAAGGACAGACAAAAATAGTTATTTAAAATGTGATTTCCTGTGAAGTTAGCTTGATTTGTTGTCTTATTTTGAATCTGATGCATTATTGCAATGACTTAGAGAATGAATTTCAAATGGCGGATACATTAAAGTATGTTCTTAAAGAGAAGGAAGGACAAATTTATTTTTACAAAAATAGTTTTTAGAAACGCAATCTTTTAGCAATGGTTTGGTTTGCACGGTCTTATTTTGAATCTAATGCATTGTTGCAATGACCTTAGAGAATGATTTAAAATGAAGAATACATTAAAGCATGTGTTTAAAGTGAAAGGCAGACAAAAATAGATATAAAAATGCATTTTCTTTAGATGTTATTTTCACTTTCTTCGTCTTATTTTGAATCGAATGCAATGGTGCAATAATGGCATACAGAATGAAGTTAAATTATAAATTAGCGAATGCATTAAAGCATATGCTTAATGAGGAAGATGGACAGAAATATTTTTACAAAAAAAGCTTTTAAAAACGCAATTTTGTTAGAAGTCGGTTTGATTTGTGCTGCCTAATGTTGAATCTAATGAATTGTTGCAATAATAAAATAGAGAATGAATTTAAAACCGCAAATATCTTAAAACATCTGCTTAAGTAGAAAAACAGACAAAATTATTTTTACAAAAATGTTTTTGAAAATTCAATTATTAGTATACTAAAAATATTTTTCTTAAAGTAGTTTTTCATTTGTAATTCCTTAAAATAAGTGTCGTGAACTATTGCTTTTTTTTTTTTTGAAAATTCTGTATTAAGTTGTGATCAGATTTATTGAATCCAAAAATAAGGAAATTAATCAATTAATTGAAATGGTATATATTTATATAGAATGTAAAGTAGGAATAAAATTTAAAAACTTCAGCAAGGTGTGAAAAAAAATGAAAAACCGATTAGAAAATTTAATTTTTGAAAATACTAAACTTTAAAATTTAATAAATTATGTAAAAAGTGTCATTTAAACTTTTATTGGAGATTTCAGAAGATAAATTTTAAGATCATATTTCTGCCTACTAGAAAGAAAAATTTATTAGTTTTTCAAAAAAAAAAAAAGGAAATATTTATTATTTTTTTGAAAGAATGGAATATTTATTAATTTTTGAACATAATGTTGGAATGTTATAATAAATACATTATATTGTAATGTGAGTATTATACGCAATTCAAAGTCGAATTTTATATTTGTTTTCAAGAATTCACCATTTCTTTAGCCTTCTTATGCCCTATGTCTTGTTTGTTAATTAAAAAAGATAATTAATGGAGAATGCAGATTGTTTTTAACTTAATACGATAAAAGACAAAAGTATTTTAATTAACTTTTTTCCTCCAACTTCATTATTAAATTTTCAAAATAAAATATTTTTTTATTCGTTTCAAGAATTCTAATTAAAACAACTGAAAAATTAGTGAGTGCATCTATTTTTATAAGCATAGCATTTATAAATATGTTTTTCATTCTTATTAAACTGCACACTATAACTATTTAATTTCTGCGGACTGATTCCAATCCCATATTAGTTGATGTTTAAAAATGTTTTTAGTTTAACGGTTTAAACAGTTAATGAATATGAATATTTTAATTAATATCTTTCAGTTTTTTTCAAACAAAAGATAAATTTAAAAGAAACATCTTTTTAAATTCAATATTTATAAAAGATATTAGGGAATTTTTATGGATACTTTTAGAATTCTAACGTAAATATATTTCGGTAACTATAGAGTAATTATTTTAATTTTTGAATAAAAAGTTTTGTATTATTTATAATTCTAGATATTAATAATAATGTTGAAAATTAACGTATTTTTCGGCAGATAAAAGTTATGCGGCTTCGTTGCTTGGTTGTAAAATAATTCCATAATTTTTATTGCTTAATTAATTTTAAAAAGTGAGTTTTTTATATAGTGCATCTTTTTTATGTTTTACAAGTGCAATAAGAAACGATAAGCCGATGGGCAAAAGCGTAGGCAGGATGCATAAAGATACTGACAAATAAAGTAAATGTTTAAAGTATTGAAGAGGATGGTGTAGGACTTCTGAAATAGTATAAGTATTATATCTATCAAAATTCGAATCTCACAAATATTTTGATAAAAAAAATCATGAAAATGAAATTACATAAAACATTTGACAAAAATTCGTGGTAACTTTTGGTAATCAAAGACGCTTAGTATAATTTAACAGAGCTGGGAATAATTAAAATAAAGCTCTTAAAATTAAGTATAGACCTTTTATATTTCAATATTTTTTTTTCTTTTCTCCTCAGTATATTCCCGAACTTGTTGCTTTCGACTACCCTAGCAATTTGTATGGTTATCACCCATTGACTGCTTTCGACCAGCCTTGAGTTATATGGATAAATATGAATGACCAAAATGCAGCGACAGCAAAGGAGGGAACAAAGGCGGAGTCTTCAAAATCTCCTTCCACCAGTCCTTCCCATGGTAAGTACATTTCTCTCAATCATAGGAGATAATTGACCTCGCATCATTTTTGTATTCACTCGGGTGATAGAACCACCCCTCCCCATATCGGAAGCTTCTCACTTTCATATTTGTGTTGCCATCCGGTGTGAGAAGATGCATAAGTCTAGTCATATCACTGACTCTGTCCAGTTCCAAGGCGATCGGAATGACCATACTTCCTCAACAGCAACTCTGATGGGAACTCTGGTTGAGTCTGGTCGAGACCACCCCACCGTTTTTGCACCCATCTGGTTGGCGAAATCCAACCAAGATGCCGGAAGGCATTTCATCCTCAATTACGAGGTGCTTTCCCCCCCTGGGAGTCTAAGATGCCAGGATATAGCAGAAAGATTTACTAAAAAAAGAATTTCGCAATAAAGACTTCATCACAATTCACTATATCTAATACGCCTCAATATAAATTATACAATACAGAAATGTTTTATTGAAAACAATATTTAATATAAGTTTTTTGGTGATGGAACATTTTTAGTGATTAATTTGAATGGATATGACACGTATTATAGAATCCTAAGAAGCGCCTATTATATTGTTATGAAAAAGATTAACAGATTCCTAATGTTCAAACACACTTGTCTTGTTGAGTCCAATAAAAAGGAACTGCTTATAGATAATGTTAAGTAGAAAATCTTGTTACCCTGAGTTATTCGGAAGAGATTGCCCCTTGCTGTTAAATGGAGTTGTGCTGCAAATGACAACATTCGTATTTATCAGTTGGGCTTTTAAGGGTCATGACAATATCGGTAAAAGGCCGGCAGAATGATAATGCAACTTAATTTTTTTTTGCTTGGCAGTAAAGTTTATTTGAAAGTAGCTGTCATATCAGTGTCATTCTCTTAAAAATTTTCATTTGGTGCACATTATGTTAAAAAAAATAAAAACTGATTGGTGAAATTTTACATTTTTCGTATATTTATTAGATTATCTGTTTGTTCCATAACATTTTAAAACAACATATTTTATTCTGGTTTTGAGCAATTAATTGTTTGACAAATGAAAAAAAAATGTGTTAATTTATGCAGAACAGAATCATTTTGATGTCCAACTTCTTCTTGATCTACTAATTAATTTTTAATAATTAGAGATATATAGCTCCAATTGAAAAAATTAAATATTTGTCATAATATTTTATATTTTTGAGTCAATAAATATAACTGCTCAAAGTCTGTCTTTATACAATTCCTCGGTTCTGTTAGTTATATTTCAAAAAATTTCCTTGATTTCTTTTTATCAAATACCTTTCGTTATTCTGCGACTGAAACCGCTCCAATTTTTCTACTTCTTGAATTTCATTATTTTAAGATTTTAGAACCTTTCAAATGTCACTTCATGAAAGATGAGAAACTCAACAGGCTAAATTTATTCGTAGTTCGATGATGAAATTCGTTGAGGTTCATTATTCAGTCAGTTTTGGCTGCTGAAAAATGGATTTTTTGTTTTAAAAGTGTCAAGAATAATTTCTAAATATTAGATTGACTGCATGAAAAATTAATTCTATAGTTTTCTAGTAATTCATTTATTGACTAAAATATGTTAAATTTTATTTTTCACTTTATTTAAAACAACTGTCAGTTTAGAAATACACACTTCGAAAATGAATTATTAATCCAGTATTAGTGTAGACCTGTAAAATTTAATTTTTTTCCAAAATATGGAGAAAATTAAACTGCTATATAAATTAATAGTAGCTGGAAATTAAAAAAATAATAGTGAAAAAGCGGATTAAAATTATATACCTGGTGTCATATCGATAGTGTTAAATTTTGATTTTAGATTGCAAGAAATGCAGATTAAATTATTTTAGAAATTCTATAGCCTATTAAATGTAATTAACCAAAAATTTACAAATAAACACGAATTCTCTGGTAATTTAAACTATGCAAAACCATTTTTGTGCCTCTTTTTTGAATTTCTTTTATTTTAACCTGAACTTCTTTTAGAGACAGAAGTATTCAGTGATTGAGTACTATAAAGACAGTCTAATGAATCTAATACTATAATACGAGGAATGGTTGCCAAGTCGAAAATCGCCCCAGAATTAATAAACTCCAGTAAACTTGGGGGTTTGGAGTTTTTGGCCACGAGGAATCGATTGGCGCCAGTTTTGAAGCGCTACGGTCGAGCAGTTCGGAGTTACAGATAGGATATTTTCAAACTTTATTAGTTCGCCATAATGGCTACTTAAATTTTCAAGTGGTAACGTGCTGCCATCTATAGCCAATATGGCGAACTAATAAAGTTTGATGTTTATGCTGTTATAGGTTTATAATATGTTTCTTATATATGTATATATGTTTGGTTTTTCTAAATAAATTTGTCAAAAATATTGAACTTCAACACACTTCAATCTTTACCTTTACTTTACCTTTGTATAGAATAGTTCCCTTTCAAAACTCTAACTTTGTTTAGAATAGTTTACAATGGTGCACTTTAACCGGTTATCTTTTCACCAATGGTTTCACAAATTTTCTTATGGCATGTATTGTTTTGATAAATCACAATTGAAAATTTTAATCTTCGAGTTAGCTTCGATACCTGTTTTCTCCGAGTGGAGCTCGGTCATCCACTGGTTATAATAATATTAGTTATAATTGAGTTTCAAATATGTAAGTATTTAAAACATAAGTATTCAAAAATATTTATTTAATGAAAAATAAAATACTTGTTCATATTTACTTCATTTACAACATTTCATTCGCCATTTTTTTTTCTGTTTCAGTGAATTCAAAATTAATTTATTTTAAAAATCCAACGATTTTGCAAATTTTTGAAAGTTTGGAAGTATTTAGAGATTATTATTTATTTATCATTTTTAATTTTTATTTCCAATGAAAGAAGACGATTTTGATGCGAAGAAATAATAAAAAAATTATTTCACTTCAAAAGAAAAAAAAATCCATTTAATTCAATTTCAAGTAATTTAAGTATTTAAATTCAGCTTTTAACTAAATATGTAATCCTAAATTATTTATTAGCAGCAAAGAGTCGGAAACTTATAGGAATTAATTTCTTCATGAATTATTCTATTTTTGCATTGGGATAAAAAATAAATTCCATTTTCATTACTAATTCCAATTTATTTCAAAATTTCAATTACAAATATATGTAATTCTCTGGTATATAAGTTGGGGAATACTTTGATACTATTAACTACCACAAATTTTAATTTAAATTTTCCGAACTTTAAAAGGCTGCTAAAATAAAATGTCTTTTAGTTTAACAACAATTTAAGTATAGGAAATATAAGCTTGATCTTTAAACTTAGCGGGAGAATTCTCAAAGTAATTCTCTTTAATTTTAATATCATTTGCAAGTTTAAATTGTGTACACTACAGTCCCTGAGACGACTCATTGTTAAATTGTCAACAACGGAGAAGTTAGGAGAACCGAATATTACAATTCGAAGCTCGTATTAAAGTTTAACATAACACAGTTGTTTACAGTAACCTTGGCAACCTAAACATTTTACAATGCGATAAGTAAGATGAGAAATTTTATTCTGTTTGAAATTATTTACAGATTCTGATATCGGAATAAAATAGTTTAATTGCTTCATATATGAAATTCATTCGAAAAATCTCATGGTAAAACCGCTTAAACATTTAATTCAGATTTTAATATCTCGGAGTTATTGTAGTGAGTTTATAGATTGTTCCCCAACATTAACATATATTGTTGTGACGAATCACTGTGAAATTCATTAACGTTATCTTTGCTAATAATAAAGACGAATGTATGTTTACAGAGAAGACCATTTGACTTAGTACTACGTAAACATTTACATTGGTGGGTATAAATGTGAATTTCAGAGCAAAATTTTTAGTATTTTAATTAGAAATGTAATTAAAAATTTTGTTTTTTGTATATAATTTATAAAAGAATGTTTCTACATTAACTTTAAATATCTAAAATGAAATTCTCATTACATCACTCTAACTATTATCATAATCCCTCCGTTAATTTTTAACAGGTTTTTAAAAATGATTTTATGCATAATTTGCTTAAATATATTTTTCATTGTTGGAATGAAATTCAGATTGGTTTTATTGTAGATAGAAATATTTTCTATTTTCTCTTATTTCATTGTTTAAAAAAAAGTGACGATCGTGCTCATTTTTTCTATTATTTGGTAAAATTATAATGAAATTTTTTACATTTAAGCAAATATTATGTAAAATTTATTTATTTTTAAATTACAATAAGATATTTTATATAATACATAAATGTATTTTAAATGTTAAATTAGAAAGTGAAGTTATTGCTTTAGACTATGCAAACTACTACTTTAGACAATTAAATATTGAAAACAGTTCATTCGCATCATTAAGGAAGTTCATGTATAGAATAAAAAGATCATGTGTAAGGTTACTAAAATAACCCGACTAAAATGTTTAAAAATATTTAAATTTTATATTTTTTCAGTAGAGTAATTTTAAAGAAGAAATGTTTCAATTAACGAGAGTTTTATACGATGAAATTATAAAATTCTCATTTGTTTTAGTATTTTGAATTCCTTTTTGTATATTGCTTTTCCATTATATAAAATGCGATAAGAAATAATATCATTTTGAAATTTACAGCATTTTATTGGAAATTTTGAAGCGAAATTGTAATTAAAGTTAAGATTTGAAACAAAATGCTCAAGGTAAATAATATGATGCCCAATTTTGTTTCGTATTGCGGGCATTGTACTGTTCCGTTCAATATAGTACAGTATTTGTCACTTATTGTACAATAGATAGAAGAGACCAAACAAACTGTCCTTTCAACAAAACAGAGCAAATATTTCATCTTTATAACAAACATTCATTGCTATCAACACTTTATGAAGTATCACAAATATTGAAACGTTACGTGACGAAGTAAGATAAAGAAAACTTAGTTCTAATAAATAAAATTTGTAGAATAAAAACGATATATATCATTATAAAAGTTTTGAGTTTTTATTTTTGAAGATGTTATGTTATTTGAAGTCTTTCATGCTCGGTAGACGTTACGAAAGCATCAAAAAGATTTAAGAAATTTTTGAGATCAAAAATATCTTGGGCACTTGGAGTTTTTTTTTTTGCCTTTCTGAAATAAAATAAAGTATGGAAGGCTTTTGATTTACTGCAAAGGACATTTCCCGAGAGAAATAGAATAGTTGCTCAGTCAATTTTTGATTTTTTTGCATAGACCTTTTGGAAATTCGTATTCTTATATAATATCTTTAATGAAACTCATTAGATGATCTTTTTACATTTTAATAATAATAATAATAATACATTTTTGCACTTATATTTTCTATGGAAGAGATTTAGTGTTTTTTTTACAAAAATATTTTAATCATAATGGAATTGAATTAAAAGTTGTCGCTAATGTTATACTTTGACATAAAAATTCCCTTATTATCTTTACAAATATTTTTAATAGGAAAAGCATTTAATTTTACATTTTACACCAGTAAGAAAATTTCTTGCAATATAAATAATTATTTTGCGTTAAAAATATATAGTTATTTTTGAATACTATCAATATTAAATTTTCCAATAACTTTATTACTTGACTCTTTTAAACAATTAAAGTTTGTAAAAAGAAAGTTAAGTTTTCTCATGCATTTTCGTCAGTTAACTTCCTTCAAGAACAAATGGAAAATGTATTTATAGTAACAGGCAACAAAAATAAAAAGTTTCTTCAGAGATTAAGTAATGAATTGATGGCATTTTAAGATATTTAGAATAAAAGTAAGAAATCGATTAAATCTTGATGATCATATTATATCGGACCTGGTTTACCTGGCAATGAATGATGAGCTGAACTGTTCGAAAAATAGAGATCATGAAAACGAAATGTCATTCTCTTGAAGCTTCAGTTTTGATACTATATGATTCAATATTGAAATATATTGAAACTTTTTTGCATTACGAAAAGTAAGATAATTTTAAATGTTATAGTGATGACTTTTTTTATAATTTGAAGGTTTTGTTTATGGTTAACCCCTGTTACTTTGAAAATTAATGAAGTTTCATTTCAAATTGTTATTCTGAGATTTTATACAAATTTTTCTCTAAACAAGTGTTATTTTAGAAAATAAGCTGCTTCAGTTACAATGATTATTTTAAAGGTTTTTATTCGAAAGTCCATATTTTAACTTAAACATAGCAAAATTTTCTTTTAATACCAATGTTTTTTTAACTGTAATATTCTGAACGGGGTAGGACTAGAAAAGTTTAAAAGTAGTATATCTTTCTAATTTTACAGATTTTTTAATTATAAATATATTTCAGGGGATTTGAATACATTTTATTCTTTCAGATAACAGGCCATAAAAATGATTTCTCACCCCTTTAAATTAGCATTTTGTTTCTCTTTTCGACTTTGATCTTTTGTTCAAATTCATTTTTTCAAATTATTCATGGGAGTCTTACTTAATCTAAAAATCTCTGAAAAGTGATAGAATATTGAAGTTGTAAGTATTTGATATTAGTCCGTTTCTGAGAATGAAATGCATTTGAATACTCGCTTGAATTTTACATTATTTTAAATTATAAATTAAAGAAAATATTTTTAGGCCGATAAGAATTTAACATACAATCCTCTAAAATGTTGTATGTTATTTTTTATGCATATTAATTACTTGGCCAAAACTGTACATTACAACTTTCATTTTTTAAAGTGTAAGCAAATATTTAAATGGCTCTTATGCGAATACAATTTAGATGAGTTAAAGAGAACGAATCGAACGATATGTTTTTTCTTGAATTTAACTTTTATAAAGTATCAGCTTTAACAAATGACTGGGCTCTCATTTGATAGATTTTAAATAGACTTTCCTAATGGATTCATGATGTCTTTATCATATAAAAAGAGAACTCGGTTTCGTGGTAAGTTTTCGGCTTCGAATTTAGGTGTTTTGAACTGGTTTGATGTAACTTAAACCGGTAGGGGCCAAACGTCCTCCTGCTGTTTTAGCGTGGAAGTTTGGAGAGTTTGCCAGCCATATAGTGCCATCTTCGTCATATGTCCGTGGTTCAAAATTACTAGGTCCCTCTAAAATAGCCCTTGTGTTGCTTTAAAAAGGGCCGTTGATTTAATGAAACTAAACCAATGTCATGTGACTACGCTGTTTATGTGATGCTTTAGTTTAGTTTTCACATTTTTCTCAAACTAACAGTTAACTGCAGCATTAAAATAGCTCTTGCGCATTTTATTTGCATCAAATAAATATGCTTAATAATATATTAACTTGGTTCAAAAATGTCAAAAAAAGATAACGATTATAATTTTACATATCGGATCAATTTTACATTTCGGATTTACTCACTACCTTAGAGCATTTATTTTATTAATAGATGTTACTAAATGTTCATGGAGTGAAATGAAAATAAAAACATTGACAAGATTTTATTATGGTATTATTGAAAATAAGGACAGTATAGAACATTCATGCGTAACTTCCAACAACAGAAGAGAAGCACGGACAAAAGTATTTGCAAAAATAATAAAAATATTGAGCGTTATATCAAATAACACATAAAAAATATTAAAATTGCCAACATTAAGGGAAATTTATGAATCGTTAAATATATATCATTAAAAAGATAATGTTTTAAATTATTAAATGGTGAAAAATTATTTTAGTTTTGGAAGATATCTTGGAAAAACAATTTAGAATTTAATTTTTAATTCAAATGAAAATGTTCGAAGCGTAATTACCTTAATTCTCGGTTCAGTGGACTATTCTATAAAATGCCGAAACACATAAACACATATTATCCTTTATTATTAGAAAAAAACGTAACAGTTGCAAACTGTAATGATTTAATAAGTACTTTATAAAAAAGGGGACATGTAACATTACTTTTTTTTTGTCTTTTGCAAAACAAATGCTGAAAGGGAGATTTATTATTTTTCTTAAACAATAGCAACCAACAGTTCAAAGTCCTTTATTATTCTTTATTTGATAGATGAAAAGGTCATTTAATTCTTTTCGGAAATTTCGAAACTAATCAATATTTTATTGAAACATCTGGTTAAAATATTTTTCGTTTTGTCTTCATGCAGTACAAATAACTGAGATGAAAGGAAAAAAGAGTTCCAGCCGTCATTTATTTTGAATAAGATTTGTTAATAATTTCATAGTTTTAAATTTTGAACTCTTTCATGAAAGCTTTCAAGCATTGATGAAAAAGATAAATTTTAATGCATTAATTGGATAAATAGCTGTTTAAAATTATTTTCACTATTTCTAAGAGGAAATAGTTTCAATATTTTTCTGGAATAAGATTCTCGAAGGGCAAAGTATTACAAAGCAGCAAATACATAATATCTTCAAAAACTGTTTTTGTAAAAGAAATTATCTTTCGTTTCTTGGGTTATACAGTTAAAACTTGTTATACATACAGTTCATATACAGTTAAAACTTGGATATATTTTTTTAACATGAATTAATATTAGGAATCGGTATAGTTGAACCTCTCAATTTCGAAAGAATTATTTTTAAGTAGATTCCTTTAGGAAGACTGTGCATTGCTGCTGTTCTCATGACAATTCATCGAGAAAAAATTTTCGGTTCTTCATTCATCATAGTCCCAAGAACCCTAAATCCCTCTCCCCTTTATTCAAAAGTTTGTACGTTTAATATAATATAACGCTTTGCCAATGTTATCTTGTGAACACAATAACTAGAGTAATTTTGTTTGCATTTTAACTGGCTTGGAATACGTTTAAAATGTAAAATTCTTATACGAGTTTGGACATGACTTATCTAGCTTAAAGGGGGTTCGGGTAAATTTTCCATTTCGTTATAATTTTTGTAATAATGAAGATAGAATAATAAATCCACTTAACCAGTTTAGCGCTTCATTAAGAAGAACAACTTTTGTTGTTAAAGTTCTTCAATAACTGCTATATCTTAAAAGTTAGGAGCTGAAAAGTGATTTTCAAACCTTAACTTTGATTTTTTCTAATATCAACAATTTATGTAGCCAGATAGTAACTCAGATACAAAAGAATTGACATTTACTTTCCAGCTTGTAGAGAGGAATGTTTGTTTTAGTACAGTACATGTGAAAATGTCTCTAAACTTCCATTCCATGCTAACTCTTTTCTTTGACCATTGAATGATTTTAATTATTTAACTCCACCAAGTCAACATGTATAAATAAATAACTCGTTCCCGATTTTCTAACATTAAATAGGTGTAGCTTTGGAATCGGAAATCAATTTCCAAGTGTTAAATTTGCGGAGTGAAACTAAAATTCTCTATTACGTTCTATAGAAAAAAATCTTTCTATGCAATTGTGTAGCATCAAAATTTTTCTCTATTTTTTTTTAAAAAAATCGCTTTATTTCAGAATAAGTTAACAGTATTGTTATAGTTTGATGTATTCTTCAGAAATTACTATTTTTCTGTTAAAATCTCTCCTGAAAAGTTCTGTGTGGGACAAATAATTAAAAGTGGATGTATTAACCTCGGGATCTATTTCTGCATGGCTAGATGGTCTTTAAGGAAAGAGTTTTGTTTTAAAATTTTATCATATTAACTAAAATCAAATAAAAATTTTAAGCTTTTTAATCTAATAATTTATGGCATATTGTTGCAGGTATTCTTTTTACTGTGCTTTATTCTGTACATAAGAATTTTTCTATACTTTTAATAATTTTCTAATATAATTATATTTTGCAACAACATTTTTATTTACAAGATTTTTTATTACTTATTATAGCAGTACTAAATACATTTTTACATTTTCGAATATGAGCTATAATACAATGAGAAAGTGTTATGGTCGCCAAAAGTTTCGAATTTGAGATTTTATTGAATTATTACATTTTAAACCACTCTAAGTTTTGAAAAACACACTTTTGGAAACATGTTTGTCTGTGCACATAATTCTTAAACACTTTGAGCTAGAAGAATGAAATCTAGTATACGGAATTAAGATCGAATTTGTAAATTTCCATCAAATATTTAACAAAATCCATTCAGATAAAGTCTATCTATTCTACTGCCAGAATTGAGGTTAATATAATATTGCAAAATGGAAAGCTAGTTGATTAAAAGTTTGTATAAAGATTTATCTTTTAAAGTAAATATATGTATCAAATTTGGAATTCTTTAAGGAGTTGACTATCTGTAAATCCAATTTAGTATATGATAAAATAAATACATTTGTAGTTCTGGGTTTCATTTTGGCTTAAAAATATATGAATAAAATGTGTCGAAAATACTCATTCGGTTTAACATTACGTGTATTATTGATTAAAAGCTAAAGATCATTCCCATTCCTGTACTTTGTATACACTCTATCGTTGCTGTATAATTAGAAAAAAAATTCTGAAAAATAAATATAGATGAATGAAGTTTAAAATTTTCTTTGATTTAGACTGAAAACCTGAATATATTTTAAATTTCTCTTTGGAATTCCTTTCAAATGCACAGGTGTCATGGTAGTTTTCTGACAAATCTCTGTTACCGATTTAGGAAGCTACCATGGCACCATGCCGGATTTTTAAGACATGAATTCGTTAAAAAATGGTCATTCATACGAACCTGATATACATTGAATCTTTCGAAGATGAAATACTGCCAGACTGCAGTTGCGGTTAATTCCCATTTAAGCTTTCTCGCATTTTTGAAAAGGAGGAATATCCTATTACGTATTATCCTCGTCCTCTGCTCAGGGTTCTGGAATTTGAGTTGTTTCTAAACAGCTCTAATAGTGAGATTTCGAAACGGGACATTAGTCTAATCAAATGAACTCTGATTTTAAGTTGAAAATCTGACAACAATACTTCTATAGAGAGAAGGGGTAGTGCAAAATAAATAAATCAACTTCATAATAATAAAATTATCATGGCTATTTTAAAATGGGGTACACAAAAGGAAAGAATCTGTAGCGCAATTCAAAATAATAACATCTTTTTTCTACAAAATTCTTTGAATTCATTTGTTTCCTAAACTATTAATAGACTAACTTTCCATCTGAAACGAAATCTTGTCTAACGTAATTTGAAATTTCTAAACTTAGCTTATATAAACGTCATGTATTTTGAAATATATATTTATCGAATTTGCGTAGGTGTACCTTAAAAATAACCTTCAACTAAGATAATGATTTTAAATACAAGTTCAATTAGTACACCATTGAAAACAGATGTACTTATTGGTCTTATATACGAATGTGTACGGCTTCGGTATCCATTAACACCGGAAATATTTCAAAGAATTTGATGCAAAAGATGAAAAAGTGTTGAAATGGGAATTTATGAAAGGAATTTCTTATTTTGTGATATTTTTCTCACAGTATAGAAAATATGATATGCTTGAAAGCGAGAAAATTCTATTAATGTCATCTAAAGACATGAAAAGCGGAGTTCCAAACAAGAAAGCATCTCATACAGTTTTATTTCATGTAAATAAAACTGTGTGATAAATAAAACTATAAATGCCGATCTTATGTACATTACAGAATGTATAATTCACAGAATAAATTGAAAATAGATATGAAATATAGTTGAAAAATGGGAGTGAAACTGTTTTGGTATAAGAATATTATAAAGCAGTTAAAAATTTTAAGATTGATTGTGCAACTAAGGTTTTCCTAAACGGGCAATTACTTTAAGTTTAGTTATATTAATGTTTCTTTTAAAGCACTAGTTTTATTTTGGGATGGATCACGTAATTTTGAACAGAAGTCAGACGACGATGGCGACACCTGAACTGCCACTCCTCTTCACACCACACTAGCTGGAGGATGTTTGGCCTGATGGATTTAACGTGCATCACACCCTTCTTCGATGGAATAGGATCTCGAACCTGAAACTTAAAACCACGCCACTGAAATCCTTTACAAATACTTCAAATAGGAAGTCATCTCGAGTATTTTTTATTGTTATATGAAGTAATTACTTTTACTGTTTAAATCTGTTTTTTTTTCCTGCAATCATGTTTATAAACTATCAAGTATTTTCGACATAGAAAATGGGCAGTGAATTACAGTTTTTGAGAATTTTCTCGAAATAAGCTAGTATTAAGGATGTTGCAAAAATTTTAAAATCTGGTTAGTAGTGTAGTCTGGAGATTCTGAAAAGCATTTTTGCTATCGAAAATGGACAAGGAATTAGTGTTTTTGAGAAGAAACAACTAGTGAGGACGTATTTGGAGGTTATAAACTTTTATATAAAGCTAACTAAAAAAGATAAAATCTGGACTGTTGGTATTACAATGCTGGTTAATAGAATTTACTGATTATTTTGAATAAATAGAATTGTTGGTATTCACACACATATTAAAATTCTGAGATCCATCAGGGTTTTAATATCTGATAGCTATTTAAAATTTATGGTGGTGGGTAAAGAATACAACCATTGATGACATATCTCGCTTTCATACGAAATACAATATTTCGGAATTGGCACTGTGAGTAGAAACCTCAAATGTTTCAATTTGTAAGAGTGGGCATTCATTGATGATTTATTTAGGGTGCATATGCATTTATGTGAAACAAAAATTTTTGAAACTTAATCAATAGTGGTGGCTATGGGATTCTTTGTATTTTCATTATTATTTTAAATATATATTCTAGAATATAAATTTTAAAAAGTGCATTGAAACTATTATAAAAATAGTTTTATTCAAAAATATATGATCTATTGAAGAATCCGTAAATTCTTATAAAAATTGTTCAAGTTGGAAATCAAAATAACAACAAAAAATTTATAAATTGCCTTTTTTTCTTCAACATTTTTTTTCTCTCTTAAAAGTGCTATTTTTCAGAAACAAAAGTTTATTTTCGCTAATTATTTAAACTAACTAATTCTTATGCTATTTGAATTCAATTGGAACTTTCTAATTAAATTTAAATCATTCAACATTGTCATAAATATCTATTAATAATGATGGTACACTTCCCGCTTTGCTGATTTAGGAAAATTTGACAATTGAGTTTCAAAATCAGCTGAGCATTTAGAATAGAAATGTGCATATCACGTATCTTAAGATAAGTTATTTAATTATAGACATTTCATTTTAAGGTTAACTTTTAATAAATCAGAAAATATATTTCAGTGTAATCAGAAATGGATTCATTTGCCCAGATTAAAAATTTCTTTTGCACATTTGCATAGATTCAAAAATATTAATAGATTTTAATTATTTTCTTCACTGTTTTCCAATGAATGCTCAATAAAAACACTTAATTGTAAAACAAAATTTTCTTCCGCAAGTTTAGAAAGAAGTTAAATTCATACTTTCCTTCTTTTAAATATATTTAATCTGTCAGCCACAAACCGCATTCATATTTTCTTCAAACTATGCGATTGACAAGTTATTTTCGTAAGCAAAGTTCATTAATTTTAGATGACACGTTCGATTTACATGACAGTCATCTCATTTTAATTGAAAAAAGAATCATTCTCTTTATTTGATAAATGGAATGATTAGTATTGTTTTAAAATCTTTTTCTTAGATAATTAAAATCTTCGTATCTATCTAAACAGCACATTTTAACTATGAGGAATAGAAGAATTTGCTACATATTTTTAAAATATAATTTAAATTCTTCATTGAATGTTGCAAACATTCCAATAAACACACTTATAAGCGTTCACTTTTTTATTATATATTTAATGCTGTTAGTTATTATGTGATAATAAAATACTGTTTTCGTTAGATTTTGAATAATTGAAGACAACAAATAACTGAAGCTTGAAACTGCGTAGGTAATAAGAATGAAGCAAATGAGGCTATATTCCTTTAATCGCATATATATTTTTACCTGTTTTTACCATTGCATTATTATTATGAGTTTCTTTAAAAGCAGATACGTTTTTATATAGCTGACCTGCTTTTACCAGTATTACTTTATTATTACGCATGCTTCTTTGATGGAAGATGCCTTTTTAAAAATGGTTAGTCTTTAACTATGACATCAGTTATTTTCATGAAATGTTGTTTTTTCGGAAAAAATTAAACTACTTAATTTTTATTATATGTTAAACAAATAACCGTTTAATAACAGTTTTGATAAAAGTATTTTTTCTTTCTTCCAGTGGGGAAATATTACTTCATTCATTCTTTAGTGCGAAACATTGAAGGATTTGACTCCAAGGATTAATTCATTGTGAAAATGTTTTAAGATCTCAAAAATTAGAAAATAGCAGTTTGTATTAACAAAAATATTTCATAAAAATGAAACTGTTTAAGAATGTATTAGTAAATAATTTGAAAATAATATATAATATAAATATGAGAGAGAAAGAGAGCGATTTAGAAGCCGCATGATTGTTTTAAACTGGTTAACGACTTAAATTGATTAAGACAAATAATGATTTGAAAAATAACGCTCTTACAAGACAACTTAAAATTTGCAATCATATATTTCATTGTTACTTTTAATTTATTTATAATTGAATTGTTCGTTGTCGAAAATAATACAATCTCTTTGAGGTAATTTTTTATTTATTTGAACTTGATTTAAAAATTGTGATGCAGTAGACGATTCTAAGTTAAATTTTCATTTCATTTTCATTTCGATGAATTCGAAATTCATTAGATTTCAAAATATAAAAATTCTACTAAATCTACTATTATAAATAATTGTGAGACATCATTGATATTAGTCTTGAATATATATGAGACAAATCTATAATGGTGCTTCCCAGCACGGTTAGTTCTATTACTGGAAAGGCCTTTTGATAGTGATTTCTGTTGGATGCTGATTGGGTCCCAGAGTTTGGCTACAAAATTGGTGACCATTTGGAGACTTTGGAGACAAAATATAATTTTGTCTCCAAAGTTTCCAAACATATATATTACAGGAAAATTCTTGAATTATAGTTAATATATCTAGTTTAAATTAAACTTTATATAATACCGCCATTTTATAATTTTTTTATTGTTCTGGTAATTACGAATGACTTAAGATTGATAAATGAGGATACGATTTTTTTTAGCACCAAAAAATAAATCTTCATTAAAGAATCGATATAAGTACAAATAATTACAAACAACAATTATAACATTATAAACTAATACAAGAATATTGTTACAAATAAATCCCTTTAATTAGAACTTGGGGAAATTGATTATTGGATTCTTTGTTTCACAAGGAAGAGCGAACTGCAGTTGTAAAGCACAACGGAACCAAACACAACGTGCAGAAATGAACAACTTAAAGGCAAATAACATCGTTAATTGAACAACTACGAAAACATAAAGTTCTTCTACAAAACTATCTATAAAACTTTCTTACTAACTGCTCATAAAAGACATTTAACAGATCATTAACATATGCACATACTCAATCATTATATTCAAAAGAAACCATATTATTGTCCTTAAATTCAAAACACGTAATTTTAGAATCAATTTTAAACTTAATATATCTAATATATGAATGAAAATCCATCGGTGATATTTTTATATTGGTTTGGAAAGTGAAATTTAATTTTGGAATATGAATAAAATTTTGTCTATTAAATTAAATACTGAAATAATCAGTTTTTATTACATTTTTTAAAAATTTTCGTTTTGGTATAGATTTATAAAAGGATTCAAAAAGTAACTATAGGTATTATATTTTGTACTATAGCCTAAATAATGAGTTGATTGATTTATAAGAAAATATTTTCCTAAATATTAAAAAGCAATTTAATAGGCAATTGTGACATTTTGTATATTTAAATGTTTTCTTTCGCGTTGTAGCATTTGGAAACCTTCTGATGAAAACAATAAAAAAAGTTGGATTGTGGAAGGTGATGCTTTATTTCAGAAAACAGGAAACAAAAACTAAGCTAATATGAGCATAAAGAGTAAGTACTTATCAAAATTAATGACACAAATAGATAGAAATAAATAATTTCAACAGTTATATCAATAGCTCTCAGCGTTGGCATCTTATCTACTCCTACTGCAATCAGCACTCGAGACAGAAAGGAGTTTGTTACAGTATCTCTTATAATATTCCAACAATTGATGTTTAATGGAATTCTCTAGAAGAATCAATAAACCTCGGTTCCTAATATAGATAGATCCATAAATTAACCAAAACTTGTATTTTTGTCCCGAATTTTGCAAAAATTAGCTCTTACTGACTAAACATCACTGTGAATCTTTCTTTCATATCATATGGATACATGGAAGGGTAACGTTGCTAGAAATTCGTGACTTTAATATATGATTGTCTTATTAGCATATGCTAAGCCTTTATTATGCTGGCGTTATCATGGTTAAAATTAACTGACCTAAGTAATCAATTTTAACCAAAATAATGTCTCGTTCTGTTTAAAAAAGAAAAGCAACTTAGTAAAAAAACCCATCCAGGAATTATTCCGAACTTTATGGATTCGTTAATGTCCTTAGCCCTGCCAAATTATAATAAAACTCAGCGTTTTTGTTAAACTGCATTATTTTAATAAAGGTATTGGAATACTAAATTTATTTCGTTTAAATTAATTACGTATTGTTTTATGATGATAGCAATTTAGTAAAATTCTGTCGAATTGCTTTGCGAGATTCATGCATTTTGAATTTTACAATTCGCTAATAAATAGATCTGTTAGTTGTGAACAGAATTCAAACAAGAAATCTATCTGTTCATTAGATATTTGTCAGATCAATATCGGCATTTTTGGCGTAAATCGGCCTTTGATCTCACGCCAAAATGAGCTAAATACGCCATTATGCGTATGCTATTTTGAGGCAGAATTAAGAATCGAACTTCTGATTGCATAAGCACAAAATCGATACAGAGCCATTAAGCTATTAGCGCCCGACATAAATTCTGATTGATTGGTTATTCGCATAAAGGTTGCACTTTTGATTAAGTGAATGCTAGTAGATATATAATTTTATAAAAGAGGGTAACAACAATTGAACAATCAAAATTTATTTGGGATTTACATAGTTACGGAACTTTCCCTTCTAAGTCTGTAACTTGTTCGCTTGTAGTGTTTGCATGGTGGAAAACAGTTAACAAGCTCAGAAGAAAACACGACTTTACTAACACAAAGTCACGGATACACAGACAACATATACACAGTCGAGACGCACACAAGTAATACACAGTAACACTTCTAGAAAACAGTACAACAAGGATAAGCAACTTTGTGTTCAAGGAAACAGTTAATAGTTCATGTAAAATTACCAATAACTATTAACCCAAGTTGAGCTTAAAAGACCTTCTCCAAATTGGTCGCACTCGATTTTATAGTTCTCATGACACGGAGCAGAAGGTTCTCGTACAAGCATGCATATATCTGTTCCTATTTGCTCAATTTCCAAACTTCTTGAAGATCGCAGTATTAGGTATTTTGAAGCCAAAGCTGCCAAGGCCAAGAATCACTGATTTGGCATCCAATCCGTATTTAATAGAGCCGATCGTAAAACTGTTTTCGAAAATGGCCTGAGCTATACGTGCTGGGAAGCAACTTCACAGATTTATAATAATATATTTCCGACAAGATTAAATTTATACAAGCATCAGATGCAGCATGGATCCTTCATGAAACTAAAATTCAAACTCATGTCTTTCTATGTAAATGATAACAAGGTCATGATACTTTTAATAAATTCTTGCAGTTTGTTGCCCTCATGAAAATTATGAGTAAAAACGACTTACATTAACTAAGAACTTTTACAATTTCAATACTTTCCAAAGAATAACTCTTATTATGCCCTTTATAAAATTGCAAAAATTTCAAGTTATTCTGATTTCAATTTAAGATATCTTGCAATATCTTCAGAACTTTATGAAAAAAAAAGATGGAATATGCAAATCATTACTTTATTTCAGATTTGAAATCTTTGCTTATCAGAAACTTTCGTTCACTCAAAATAAAAATTTAAACTTAATTATCACGGAACGGAGCAGGAAATGAGTTTCCTCTTGAGTAAATTTTCGAGTTTTCGATTTCATCTGAGAGATGCGAAAAGTGAAATAGTGATCTGAATCAAAGTTATCGAAAATTTACAGATTTAACGAGCTCAACCAAGCATTTCTTTCTTTAATTAAATTGCTGTTTAATCTTTCAGTGCTTTTTTTAGTTGATAAATGTGTTTATATCTTGAATATTTCTGTGTTGCAGTCAAATTTCTAGACTTAAAAAACTTAGTTTTATTTTTAAAAATATTAAGTGGATTATTAGCAAAATATTTTAAGTGTATAAAAAATCGTTCTTTTTTATAGCATAAAATAAGCAGCCAATAAACATAACACAATAAGACATTGCATAAAAAATTTGCTAAAAATATATTCTATTATTTAAATTGATAATAATTATTTTTCATTATTTATTATTATGCTTTATATATAACAGTAATTGGGGTTGCAAATTTTACTTTCATAATTTTTTCAAATAGTTTAAAAAAAATTTGTTTATACAATTGTGTTCCATTCTTTTCTTTCGCAGAATATAAAATTTTAATTTTGTCTTTAAATTTTTTTTCGACTGGCAAGTTTTGTTTAAGCAATTCAAAATATTCAATAATAGGAAAATATTTATTATTAAATGTATTAATATCTTAGTTGACAAATAAATTTACGCAAGTTGATAATTACACAAACTTATTAAATTATGGATAAATTTATTAGGCTTATACCACAGGCACAAATAAACTGTTCTATACAGGGTGATTCAGAGTATACAGTTTAAATGCTCTGCAAATCAAGAACAATGAAGGATATTACATATTACCCATAGGGGAATTGTATGAGATTATTTTAAATTTTGTTACAGTCACAGATGTTCTATGACTGACTCATTAGTTAAACGACGGACATTGAACCATAACCCATTTCCTTTCAAACGCGCATTATCTGAATCAAGTTCATCAATAATGATTGTTTCAATTCCACTAAATCAACCGGAATAGATGAGATGAATGCCTTGTCCTTTGTGAAAAAAGTAGGAAGAAATCACAAGGTTTTAGGACAGGACTTTTGAATGGAAAAGGGGCATGTTGTAATCCGTGATCCGTCCAATTCATTTGTGAGGGAGATGTTCATCGAGGTTATCTCACAAGTAGCTGATCGGTGTAGCAGTTCCCAATCTAATTAGTGAATGTCGTTGTTAATATCATTCTGTAATTGCGATATCAACCAAAGAATTAATACATCCAAAAAAGTGACTCCCGTGAGAGTTTTCGTGAAGAACACAAAAAGTTACATTCAAAACATCGACATTTCTACATTCAAAACAACGACATTTCGACTGATTATAGTCTGTATTTTCTGTAAGTGGTTCTAGATCATATTTTCTGCCTAGTTATTGGTTGTCTGCTCTCAGTAACGAGGTAGGAAATGTATTTTCAACAGGCTGTTCCAGATCACATAGACTATAGACACATGGCACTCATGTTATTTATTACCTATGCCACTTTCGTCAAGGACCAAGCACAGACTTTAAGACTGCATCTAACTTATGATTCTCTGAAATGGGGCTATCTTTGACTGTTACTGTTTTACAGCATCTGGAAAGTATATATTTCTTTATGAATCACCCTGAATACATTGATTATGTGTGTATAAACTCCATATAAATACCTCATATTCATAAGTTCTTTATTTCACTGGCATCAGTCAGGGAATATCGAAGTTAAAAAGACATCCGAGTTAAGAAAATAAGTGATTAACTTAGAAAAATAAATCAACTTTTGAAATTGCACATTTTCTTCTTGTGGCAAAGCAAAATTTGCTTTCATGTTCTGCAAATTCAATATCCATAAAATTATTTTTACGAATACAGTGAGTCAAAATTATTGCAGATGTATGGTGATTGAGATAATTTTAATAAATGAATACTGATGAAGTTAAAATGCAGAATTTTGAAAAGATCATTTAATAACAAAGCATAACTTGAGTGTTTTGAGATATGGTCCAGAATTAAACATATTCCCATGTGATTTATATTGAAGCTTAGGCTATCTGTTAACAAAATAACTATTTAGTGGATACCCAATACATCAATCAAATTAAATAAATATTATTTTAAAGCATTAATGATATCAGGACATTAAGATACTTCACTTGTCAACAAGTAAAATAAAATAACAATAAACAAACAATTAAACGGTTAATGTTATAGAAATTCTATTAAAGTTTTGTTCTATGTTTTTAATTTAGATCACTGCGGTGCTCAAAATTATTTAATGGTATTCAACAATGTTCTGGATTAATTTTTCTGAAAAAATAAATAAATAAAGCTGCAGGTTATGTTTTTGGTTAATGGTATAAAAGGTTATATTTTTGAATTTTGCATAAAACATAGGAAAAAAATCATATCAATATATCTGTTAAATATCAAAAATTTTGCTCCGAAAATTGGAAAAATTGTTTTTTGTTGGCTAGCAAAGGAATATTCAGTAAAAACCATCAAATGTAGAAATTAACAAAGGGTTTGTTCTTCTATTGTAAATAGCTTAAGAAATATATTACGTAGTTTCTGAATCAAAAGATAAGCTTATTCTATGCAACTGTTAAATATTTGAGTTAAAGATAAAATATAAAATTATTTTTTTTTCTCTTGTAATGTATTAAGAAATTATAAAATACTTGTAAATAAGGCAATTGTTTATTCTTTAGTTCAAGCACAACAAAACAAAATTGAAAAAACGAGTGTACCAAACTATAATAAATATAAAGGACTTCGTTAGAAAATTATCCAAAATCTGGAATCTGAGAAAACAGCCATATAAGATTTAAAACAGTATTAAAACGTGTACATCATGCAAATATAAATGACAATACAATTTTCCAAAGAATGAACTCGGAAAAAAAAAGCTCAAATGATTTTATAAGAATTACTCAGAAATTAAGTGGCTCGAATAATTTTTTTTGATGTTTTCATAACAAAAAAATCAATTTTCAAAGTAATCACTTAACTTAAAATCTAGTAAATATAATTAACTTCCATTGAATGTCCTGTAATTATTATCAATTAGTTTTCTTTCCCAATTTTAGAGGGGAGAAAGGGGAGAAGACCGTGCAGCTTTATTGTATTATAAATAAGACTGCATTATAAATAAGAAGGTTTTAGCTTCTTTGGTGAATATTGTAGGATCGAGTTACTCCAACTTTGATAAAGTAGCATTTCACCGTCAGGAAAGTTGGGACCTAAGCGGACATTATGATTTGATATTAAGTTTCCACTTATGTTTTGCGCTGATTGTCCCTCGGATCAAACAAATTAATTAGGACGACTCCATCGTAACCTTAATTAATTTCTACTTTCATCTTGGCAAAATACATATCTACAAATATGAGTTTACGGTTTTATTTATTTATTTATTGGAACCAAAAGAAGTTTGCTCACAAGAATTTTATTCCTCCTAAGATTATACACATTTGTTGCATTCGAAAGTGTTTTAATTTATTTATATTATAGAAAGTATATTACTGAATAACGCTAAAAAATATAGGATGTATTCAAGATACAGATAAGTTGTATTTTGATATTTTATCACCAAAATTATTAAATACTTTAGAATTAATATTTCAGTACTATTGAAATATATATATTTTAAATAATATTCATATTAAGTTTTCACATGCAAGATTAGTTAAAAGTAAAAATATAGCAACAATTTTTACCTGAACTAAGGAATTAAACATAGCAAATATTTTGAGCAAAGTTCTGATGAAATGACAATGTATCTGGCATCAAAATAGTAGCATGTTTATTAAAATCCGTCTACTAAAGCTTAATTTCTATCGATTGAAAACCATTTATTAGTTTGTAAATGTTATATATATATAATCTTAAGTTATTAACAATTGAAACATCAATTCAATTTTATCTTTATTAAGAAGGCGATTTCATAAGTTATTAGAAGCTCTAAAAATAATATTTTGACAATAAACACAAATTAATCCATCATAATTGATCGTTTCGTAAGAAGTTAGTAAAAAATTATCAAAATACAAATACTGATAAAACCTACATGCTGTGGAAAGTTGTTAATAATAAACAATATAAGATTTCATTTATAAACAATACAAGATTTCATTAAAAAGAGTATATGAAATATCATATATCTAATAGTGATACAGAAAAAAGATAAATCCTTATTATTTTCTTTGTATTCGAAAATTTGAAAGCTTTAGTACTAATTAATCTATTTTACACAATTATCGAGTAATTGCTTTCATAAATAGCTCATGAATTGGGAGAAGACATAATAATGTCTAGATATAAAAACTGACTTTAGAAAGATAATTGATAATTATTGGGTGATATAATTTTCATGCTATTGGAAAACGATATTTTGATAACAAATCGATCAATTTGGATAAAATAATGATATTTTCAATTATGAATTTATTTATTACTTTAAAAAAATAACTTTTATGTGGAAACAAAATTTTAAGTTCATATCAAAGTTTCAACAATTTAACTTCTTGTTGGAATTACTTAAGGTATTCTTATAGAACTTTGTTTAAAGTTTACAATTTGAATAAATTATAATTATTATTGAAAAATTAATTTATCAAAAATCTAAAATACTTAGAAACTTTGTATTAAATATTGTTTTGAAAGAGGTAATAGACGTTAAGTTGTTAAATGAAGTTTTTAATGAAAAATTAACATTTATAAAATAATATTCAAATTCTAGTTTGCAAAGTGTTTTATTAAAGGGAGCCAACTCATACGGCTTAATTTAATTTCAAAGATTATTAAAATTATTTTATTTCAATATTTAGAGGCAAATGACTAAAGTTTTTTGTTTTTATTAAGCATCATGTGAAAAATATCTATTACGTTTTCATCAGCTTATAGTAACTGTAAAATCCTTCAAATATGAAAGTGAAAAAAAAGCTATAAATTAATAAATTTTGAGTATATTTTTTGATTTTTTTGCAAATGTATTTGTATTTATATGTGAAATAATAACATTACATACATTTTTTTAATGTACATATCATCCCCGATTATTTAACAGAGAATAAATTTTAAAAAATAAAGATGGTTGAATAAAGGTTAAAATAGTTAAAACCTTAATAGTCGAAATAAAAAATATATATTGCCTTAATAGTTAAAATGTATTACGTTGCTTCGAATTAGAATTTTTAATTTTTAAAAATATTAAAAAAAATACATATAAAAATGCTTTTTAACGCAATAATAAAAATACTATTATAAAAACATGAGAATCCTCTTTTAAATGGACAATTATATTAAAGAAAAGGGCTTTCAAAATTGTATTTTCACTTTTATTAACCCATTATTTGGCTCAATTGATCAGAAACACAAAGGTTTTTATTGATTCATATGGGAGATGCCTCCGTACATATATGTCTGGATAATAATTAAAATAAAGAAATTTATTTTAATTTCTAATTAACTAATTAGGTAATTAGAAATTTAACTTAGGAGCATGTAAATATATTTTACACATCCTACTCGCATAGTTTATGAGCCCCCATAATTCTAATAGTAATTCTTATCATTTGTTAATTAAAGAGTTTAGCAGAATTAGGACAAAAGTATTTTCGGCAGTTCTCAGAAAAAAAAATATTGAAAAAATTTTTAATGAGCTCCATTTTTTTAAATTTTCAAACAGATAATATATAATTAATAATATACCAAGTTATGAATGAATTGACATAAATGCAAATTGAATATAAATAAAGGTTCTCACCTTTCAAGGCAGACACTGACTAGAGTCATGACTGAAGCATACAGAGCAAAAACTTCAGTGAATCTGAGTGCTTTACAAAGGGGCAGACCAAGTCTCCAGCCTTTGTTTTCAATGAACTGTATGATGTCAGGAATACAGGCTATCATAATAATGAGATCGCTCAGGGCAAGATTCATGATGAGGAGATTGGTCACAGAACTTCGCATCCTCTGGTCACCCAGGATGGCAAATATTACCAGAAGATTACCTGCTATTCCAACAGCTCCAATTATGAAGAACAGCAAAGATAAGCTTATAATGCTCAAAGGGGTCGCAGGTGGTAAACGTTCAGCTTCGCTTATGGATTTGTTCCACTCGTAAATGATATCCGAGATATTCACATCAATTGATAATTCTTCACCCATATTGGTTTTCAGTAATGTTCAAACAGCTGAATATGAACTGAAATAAGAATAAAATAGCAAAAGAATGTTAAAATAATTATTTAATTTTAACCCCGTTCGCATACGATGGCGTGTCTGTATCAGACTGACGCATGGGATAATTGAATTTTTAGTTTTAATTCTGCAATCAAGTTACAGAATCAAGTATTTAAAACAAAAAAAAAACACTTAGAAACGTTTCAGTGTCTCAAATATTAATATTATTATAAGAATTTTAAAAAATCCAAAATAAAAGGGGCCAATCAGGAAGTTAAGTAAATTCGTATGTCAAGGGTTAAAACATTTGAATGATAAATATTGTTTTTGATAAATATCAATACTTGTTGTCAAAATTTTGATTAAAATTACAAATTCTCTCTGAAAGTTGATGTCCAGCAAATATAAAATAATTAATGGTTTAAATTTTCTTAAAGTTTTAACTTTTCATATTCATTTGTGAATGAGTACTTTTTGTTATAGTTTGTTAAATAATTTATTGAATTTTCTTTAAAAATTTTACTCCTATTATTAAATTTTAAATGGTATTAAATTTTAGAAATTTAACACCAAAAAAAAAGGTTCCCGATAATTACCAAACATTTTTGTTCTACCTTTATAAATATATATATATATATATATATATATATATATATATATATATATATATATATATAATTTGGCTCATGAATAATTTTTTCAAAAATTATTTTAATGGTGAAATAAATATTAAATAAACAACTTGAATTTTTTTGCGAAATAAAAGTACGAAGATATTGTAGATAAATGCTTAAATAAAATAGAAATGTGGTTTAAAATGTAATTTTAAAATTGAAATTTAAGAATATGGAAACAAATAAGAATTTTGTTAACTATTCGGAAAAATTTTACTCAAAAAGGGGATTATTCATCGCGTTGTAATAAAAATGAAACACAAAACTCTATCACTAATTTCTATCTTTTCATCAAATCCCTTTCAATGTTTTGAAATTTACTAGTAATGGAAATTTAGAAACAAATAAATAAGGAAACATATTACAGATTTTTCAAAAATTCTTGTAAATACTAAATATATCAAATTTTTACATCAAGATTTAAAGATTAAATCTTTTTAATTGTATAGAGCATTTTAAAAATTATTTTTGTTTTTAATTGTTTTAGAGCAATTTAAAAAACTGAATTTACTTACTACAATAGCAGAACAATCACAATTTAAATGCTAATCGCTTTGCCTTTCCATTAGATTACTAGGGCCTATGAAAAGTTCTAAAATTCCGGTCTCTACTTCAGGAAAAGCGATACGTCTGTTGGCAACTAAGTCCAGCTATTTCAATGAGAGTTGCGTAGAAAAGATAACTCACGGAGCAGAGGAAATGCTACCCTGTCGCCATCTGTTGAATTTCTCCCTTGGAGTGGCGGTATATGTTTGTGACAACAATGTGACTTACAAAAGACAAAGTTTTTAAATCAAATAGTTTTCACTGAAAATGATCTTCAATTCTCAATTTTAAAAATAACCTTATTATTATTATGTGACTGAAGCATTATTTTTTAAAATATTATTCTTTCAAAACCATGTTTCTTGTAGTTCCTCTTTTTTACAGGATTCTAATTATTATTCTTATCTCTACTAATGACAAAATTGTATATATTGATGTTCTACAAGACAGTCTGACTGAGAAATTAAATTTGGCCTCTAGATGTTTTGATTGTAAAAATAGTATTCCTCCAAGCGATTTTTTTTGAAAATTTGAATTAAAATTTAAATATTTTGGTGTTATTTTCCATTATATCTTCCAAAAATTCTGTTGCACAAAAATAATTTTTTGTTTCATTAAAAAAAATCCTTTATTTCATTATTTATCCTCGAACAATTTTTTGCGAGTTTTAACAATTGAAAGGTTTGCTGCAAAAAGAATGTAGCTCCAATTACGGGAATTTGGAGTTACTTGTACTATCACGTCAAATAAAAACCTGTTCGCTTGGTGCCGGAAAGATATATCTGCGATCGTTAGTTCTCGCGTTAACTCAAGCGATGAAGCTGTTTGTCTCATTAGTTTGTTGCAATATAGAAGTAGCTCCTGACGCTACCTCCGGTTTTCTTCAAACAGATTATTGGAGACGAACCTTTTTTGCAGCAAACCAATTTTTGAAATTTTCTTATATTGCTTTTAATTGTTTATCCATTCTGAAATTTAAAATTTCAATTATTTCATGAACTATTTAAGTTTGTAATTTTCTGCATTTGTCGAAAATGATATATTATTTTATAATTATGTAATTTGCATGTGCAATAAGAAAATGAAGTAACAAAAATGAACAAATTAGTTGGTAAGTATTGTTCTGTTATTTTTTAATCGCCTGTGATGTCAGAACTTGGAACAGGAGCCAGGAGAACTCAAAAAATCGAACAAGTGTAAGAGAAATGTTTGATATTATGAATAATATCTGTCCCAATTTGATGATTTTCAACACATTATTGAGTAAATAATGAATACTGAGAAGAAGTTTAATAAATACAGTCCGCCTTTTCCGTAAACAAATTGATTGTCATTATACAGTTATTGACATTTTTTTGCTTATTAAAACATATCTAAAAATGACTTCAAAAATGGTGATCACCACAATTTTATAATTTTACTTTAATATTAGTTTGATATTTTGTTAGTGATTTTGTTAGTGTTTTGATTATTAGTTCGATTTTTCGTTATCAGAGAGATATGAGGAAGTTATTGCGGACAAATTACTTATCTCTGAGTTTAGATTATCTTATTTAAATAACAGAAAGGTAAAATTTACCATATTTTAGCTAAGATATGAGTATATCTGTAATTATAATACCAAAATAAAATTGAAAGTTTCTTTCTTATTATAGTTTTTGAGTTATGTTTTGCATAAAAACAAATAAATGAACAGATAATTAATGATTTGATTATTTTCGTTCATTAATGCCTTTGTCATTTGAATTTACAGTATGATTTATTCCTACAATAGAAATTCAGTACGGATTTATTCACTTATATCAACATTTTTTGGAGTCATCATTTTTTCAAACTCCAAAAAATCTTAAACATGATGAATTATGAGCGACAATTCAACTTCCATATTTCAGTAACTATATTGCTAAAATAGTTTCTGTTAAAATAAATCTGAATAAGCATAATTTCTGAAGACTAACCAAAAACTAATAAAAGCTTTTGATGACTAATTTTCGCGAGGATTATTGATTGCGAAAAATTTAAATGAAGTCTTTTATATCTAAATTAATCTTAATTGGCTCCAACAAACGTATTTTAAACATTTGCTAGAGATATAATTTGTACAGTTTTAGAAGCTTCGCACAACTTTGCCCTTTGTGTTTTGTGCCTTCCCAATTTATGCCATATCGATTAAAATGCGAACTTGGATTTTAAATAACTTCTCGTATAAAATTAAACCAATATAATTAATGTTTGTTAGATATTTGTGTAATCTACTATATTAGACCATGTTAGACCATATATATATATATATATATATATATATAATGGAAACAAAATCATTCTGCTTTGAAGTTTGTGTGTGTTCTACAGAATAGATTTATGTAATGTCTCGGAAGATTATTAAAAAACTTTCTTTGATTTAACAAAATTCAATGATTTATGTAATAAGAAACACTTGAAACTAAAAATGTAATAGAGTAATTGACATCGAATGGGAGAAAAAGCAAATCTGTATAATACTAAAATTAATTTATTTTGAGAAATCAAATATACCTTGAAACTATAGTTACTCAAGTTCCTATAGTTGTTCTATGTATACAAATCCAACGATACGGTAACTGTCTATGTGGTATTACAGTTTCTTTCACATACCTTGTTAATTAGTTCAAAACGCCAGTTGTACTATGCTACAATTGCTTACTTCCCGAGATGGTATAGACACGAAGACTTTATCAAAACCTCACAAGAAAAGATCGCAAGGGGATTATAGCTCAGTTGTAGTATATTTTGACCTACTGCAAGTGAATCTGCGATGGGTAGATGATCATTTAAATATTGATATACATTTTCGTGATAATATGGTGAAAATGTCGTCTTATTGTTGGATGAAGTCAGCTGCCACTTTCTTTAATTGAAGGTATAATCACTTTGACACTAAGTCATGGTAAATAAATTCATTAATACATTTTTCGGTTAAGAGAAAGAACCAAAAACACAACTGTGATTCAGAGAAAGTTCGTCTTTATAGAATCGCACTAATGTGTTTTGTTATTCTTTGTAAATTTCCCCCTTGCCAGTACAATAATTATTACGGTTAACTTAGTCACATCAGTGAAAGGGGATAACTAACGAACCCCCCAAATTAACTTGCAAATCCACACATAAAACGTTACATGATGGCTTGCTGGCAAAATTTAGAGGCTACTTCCTGCATTGAGTATGGCTTGAAATGTAGTCGTCTTCTCACCATATACCACAATATTTTTTGAAGTACAGTCAATTCTGTATTCCCATGACGCTTGATTCTTGGAATTTGTAAAGCGCTTCAAGAATTTTTTAAACCATTTTAATAATAGCTGGCGTTTACTTTGAAATAGTTCTCTTAAGCAACTCGCATCCTGAAACTACACTCACCGTTCGATGTTCTGACGAAGCTGTAGTTCTTAGACTAAGTGCTGGGCAAAAATGTCTTTGAACGATAAACAACAATGTTTTGACTTATCCTAAAACAAAAAAATGTTTTCTATTGCAGGATTGACACTATTTTAATACTTCTTTCTTTAAAGACTGCTTTCTTCATCCCGTCGTTTCGTAATAAAAATATTATGCAAAAATTACTTAAATCTCTTTTTCCCAAATTTCAAAAAAAAAAAAAAAAAAAAAAATTACATTAAAAAAGGCAATTTTTAAAATGTATTAAAAGTCGTTTTTTTTCTTCTATAACATTTTCGAGAATCGTCACAGAAAAACGTTAATTTAGCGTTAAACGTTAATCCAGCTTAATTTTTAATCAAATAAAATTTTAATTAAATACCTTTCTTAAAACAAGCCTATGTCAAATTTGATAGCTCTAAGTCAAACTATCTATTCTGTTTTTTTACACTTAAATTTTTTAAAACTCATGCTTCGTAAAAAATATTTTTTCGGCAATCAAATGAAAATTTAAAATGTAGAACTTCATGATTTTTTAGTGTTCTGATTTTTCAAGAATAAAGTAATTTCTTCATTTATGTACGGTTACAAGGAGGATTTTATTTCAATATTATATGAGGTTAAATTTTATTCATAGATACAGACATTTATTTTGGAAACTAAATCAAAGGATTTTAAGCATGTGTTTAAGAAGATAGCCTGAAACTGTTCCTTTTTACTTTTATAAATTCCCACCCCAACGAATCCACTCACGTAGAAGAAACTAAACTGTTTTTCAAATTTCTGCAGCTGAGTTCTTTTGAGCATGTACTTATTTTAAAGTTACTGAACTTGAGCATTACGGTTTTGCGGTAGGAACGAATTCGAATCACGATGTGTAAACTCAACCTCTAGGCGTTGCTGCATCCCATTTCCCTTTGACTAAATATCTCTGGGGCTTGAAATTGAATAAAAATGTTTGGTAAATATTGCGGAGTTTCATTTTTGATGATATGTATACTGTTGCTTGACTCATATTTACATTTGAGTATTTAAAATTCGAATTAAAATTAATAATTTGAATGCATACTTTATAAAGATAAAATTCTCCTAATATATTTATTTTATTCATTTTTTAATTTAATTTTTTTCTTAAGAAAGTGGAGGGTTGTAATAAGTCATGAAGATTAAATTGCAACTATGAAACATTAATTAACCCATTGAACTTAGAAAAATAATTTGATGCATATTTATTCATCTAATAAAAGGCCTAGTTTAACTTGCGAAAAAAAAAACATCTACCTATTTTTTAAGTTCAATTTCTATGACAGATTAAACTACATTTTCTTACCATTTAGTAGCCATTTTTAGCCGGCATCCTGTCCTAAGAGTGGCGCTTTTTCCCCTTGATCTGGGTGTACCATGTTCAAGTCCTGGTTCGGGCCTGGTTGCTCTTTTCCCTTTATTCTATCTGCAAGGTGTGTGAAAGAGTCCTCTTGTATAAAGTGGTCATGAAAGCGATTTTGTAAGTCTCATCTTCATATGAATTAGAAGTCAGACTTCTGCCATCGGGCTCTCCGGGTTTTTTACACTCAAGCGATACTGCACAAACTCGTGTCACTTAATCACTGGCTTTGTCAGCCCTTTTGTCTATGGCATGTGCCATAAATAAACACAACAGGTATTTTTATCAATCAAAATTTAAAAAGAAATAAATGATGCACCCCTTGAATGGTGAGGGAGAAGCACAATTCAAGCGCAAAGTGTTAAAAAATATTTGATTATGCATTCTACTTAAAAAAATCACTATATATGATCCTTGAATATTTTATAAAATATTCAGATACCATAAAATTTCAGAAATTATTCAACTGAATTTATATTGCTCTCTGTAAATAATAATATAAATTTTGTTTTAGTTTTAGTAGATAAACGAGACAGTTTCTAATACTGATTAACTTGGTAAATGAAGAAAATTTAATATGTAAATGAAAAATATTTTTATTTATTATCTTTAAATACATATATTTTGATTAAAATACTATTAGTAAATAAAATTAAAAATAAAACTATTCTGTGTCATGTAATTTGATTAGATTTTATCGATTAAATAGTTAATTATAATTCAATCAAATATATATTAAGTATTTTTGCTGAGGAAAATAATTAAGGTTGGAAACTATAACTAAGAATTTCATATAGAAACTGAAAAATCTGTGCATCCATCCTATAAATGTACAAAATTTCAAAAAAAGTTGAATTGCAGTCCAAAATATATTAATTTTATTTATTATTATTATTTTCTAGCTCATGTTTTTATCAAACTAATTCAAGTATAGTGATAAATAAATAGAAATTTTTGCAATATAATTTTCTTTTCTGAAACTGCGTTAGCGATATTCGCCGTAAGAAACAGATGCACTGTTACTTCTGTACATACACTAATTCAAGTGCAATTGAAGGTGGAACTCCAATATCCATATACAACAGACTGTATAAACTGTGTAACAGATGATTTTTGTTCTAACAGTTTTGATGTTTTTACACAAAAAAGGGCACTGGAAGCTTAGTTCCTCTTAAAGGCATATTGAATTCGGTCAAATACATAGAAATATTATGCATTAGAATTGTTCCACGGAAGCATTTAACGGAATATTTCAACATGACGTGGAATCTTGCCTCACCTCAAAATTGGTCCATGCTTTTATGAGAAAAAATAAAAGTATTTGTTCGGACTGTTAATTCACCAGACCTAAATCTCATTGAAAACTTATGGCATATTCTTATAAAACGTTTAACTAAAAGGAAATTCATGACTACAAAGCAAATAATAAAAAGTGCTATGCAAGTGTAGTTCCTCTTAGATGTCGAGAACATTTGAGTTACAGTAGTAAAGTCAATGTCAAGACAGTAATGCAATGTTGTTGAAGATGTAATAGTGTTGAAGAAGTCATTTCTGATAAAGAAAGATATACTTCATTATAATATGGAAATTGATCTGTCTGTTTAATGTATGTCATTATTAAAAGTCAAAGTTTTGGAAAAATTCCTTTTTTTCTATATTTTCCAATTAATTTGAGCTGTATAGTATCTATCTTCTGATATCATAATCCTCTAAGAGAATGCTAATTCCTGAAAATGTGTCAAGTGAAGATTTGAAAATCAAGTTTCTAATTGTATTGTTGAATATTTTTAGTTGATAGTAGGATGGTATTTATTGACTATTTATTAAAAATTTGTCATTGTTTGGAATTTATGGACTATTCAATTTATATGTTTTTAGACTTTCATTTTACAATATTACAGTGCTCTGAAATGAGATATATAAAAAAGGCATACATTAGAATATAAAAAGGGCTTCTTTTACGATAAATCAATTATAAATTTAAATATACATTTAATAATATACATACATTCTTTCTCTTGTTATTTACAAGTTTTATTTCAAATTTTTTTCAGCCAAACAAAATATTGCCGCACAGAAATTACTTGGCAAGAGATTTTCAAAAGAAATTATTTATTAAGTATATACCCCATTCACTCAGACAACAGTACAACTGAAGATTCTACTTGTAATATTCTTACTTAGATAGTGAATAACAGAAGATGCGTCGCCAAGGTTCTTAGAATATTCTAGAATACACTCTGGAAGAAATTTAAAATTTACAAGTCCTCCAGTTTACATCTTCATCTTAGCTTTCCTAGACTTACAGATAAATAATAAAATATTTTTATTACTTTTCATTATGCTATGTAGTATAAGCGACATTCTATCCAATTTCATAAATTAGCTAATACTAATTTCTTATAATTTTATGACATTTATTATGTTCAAAACAAGCTACTGAATATTCTTAAAGCTAATATTTTTACTGTTCTCTGTAGTTCGAAGGGATTTCAATCATTTTGAATGCAGCTTGATCTAGCTCCTTTTAACAATCGAAATTTGAAACCTCTTAAGACATGGTAGTTTATTCTGTAGGAAGAAGGTAATTCATTGCTCTAAGCTATACAGTATATATCGATAATTCCCAGCATTTCCAGAATCTTATATTAATAAATAAATAAATTACAAGTTTTAAAAAAGTCTCACAAATAATTAATCAAAAACCAGACTTCGACGTCTAATGCACCACGTTTAAACAGACTAGTCTCATCACTAATCTCATCTTTTACTAAAAGACTAGTTTTCTTGTAGAAGAGCATCGATGAATGCATTTCCTCTAAAATTAACTTTTAAATATGGCAACAAAATACTCTTATTACATTTATTATCTCTTATTTATTTTTACTTTTATATTATTTTCTGCCATTTGTTTTTAAAAAAATCTATTTTGAGTTAGTGTCTTTCATTTTGTATTTAACCACAATTATTTGTTTCTTTTCCTTTAAAGATATAATATCTACCTTTATCCAACCATACCAGAAGGAGACTTTTTAATTCTGAAAAACGGATTATAATTTGTGTAGATGGTGTAATGTAAATGTAATATCAAGTTTGCGAAGTTCTATTATGAAACATATAATTGTTCATTTCATGCTAATTATGTACGTGAACTTTCTCTCATATTTTAAACACAATTTCACTTTTTTACTTATCCAGATGTTTGTCATAGATGGTAAATGTACGAAGATTAAATCTGTAACAAAATTCTTATTTCATGGCATCTTCAATGAATAGCATCATTTGTCTTTTTCTTAACTGTAACTAAATTTTACATGGTAAGATATTCCCCTCGATACTTTCTTGCTTCTATTCTAATAAAATATTATTCTCCTCCTGGCAAAAATTCCCAAATTTGAATTTGAGAATGCTATGAACGCCACAAAGTTCAATTTCTTTCTTTCTCATATGTGAAAAAAAAAGAAAATTTTAAAATCGTCAAAAAATAATACTTGATATTTTGACGAATCACGCAAGTTTCAGACTTTCATGAATTAAAAAAAAACATTGTAGTTATTATCTCGGTCTGTCTGTGAGAAAGATAATTCAAAAACGATTTGAGGAGGATGTTTCGATTGAAATTTAGAATACGGTTTTGTAGATTTGTAGTTTGTTTGTAAGTTTGCAGATTTCTGTAATATCAGAAATCAGAAGAAATCTGTCTCCCCGGCTGTTTGAATGCAAGTTAACACGGTAGTTGCAAAACAAATAAATTAAGATAGATAAAATTCATTGGACATACTTAATATCTATAATGTAAATATTTATCAAATTTTGCACCAAATCCATAAAGAGGGATGACCGTGTATTAATCTGTACTTTCAGAAGCGTGTAAAGACTTAAATATATCACATTTACCCATGATTTTGAAGTAAAAATAGTTCTCTTTCCAAATTTGACATTAATCAGAAGGAAGAAAGGCGTATAAAATACAAACTCCATTTTCGGATTTTGCTAACCGCATACTGAAATTAATCACCAAAACATTGATTATGAATCATACCAGATTTTCAGTAAAATAATAAATTCACTCCAAATATTAAATATTTCGTAACTTTAGAGCCTCGGAGCTGCTGTTAAGCAATGCCCTACAAACTTGTTCTATTTTACTAAGATTCATAATATTTTTGTGGTGAAGAGTTATTATACTGCAGTAAGGTGAGAACACTTCCGCTGATTTCGAGAGTTCTGCTCATGGAAGTTATATGTTTCGTATTCTTGTACTTGTGCTTTAACTGTATGCCACTAATGAACAGTATTAAAACTTAAAGATTTTTTTAGAAAGTGGTTAATGCATAAATCCCCTCCACCCCCAAAAAATTAATCTGCGTTTTGGGATTACCTACAAATTACTATTACCTTAGATTACCTACAAATACCTATTTCACGGTGAAAGGGCACCTATGTGTTTTTCATGCCACACTGAATTGACAGTTAGTCATATTTTGACTGAAAGCCCAAACTTTGACCGCCATCGTCACCATTTTTTTTATTCATAGCATGTATTGGGTTGTTCGGAAAGTCATTTCGTTTTTTTTTGTCAAAATGAAAAGAAATTTTCGTTTAATGAATAAATTATTTATTAAATTATAAAATTGCCATTCTGGTCTAATACCTTTTGCCATATTTTTGGTAGTAACATGATTACACGCTCATAAAAGTTTTGGTCTTTGCTGTAAAAAAAACTGATCGAGGTGGTTTTTGGCCTCCTCATTTGAAGGAAAAATTTTGCAAATCAGTTCTGGTACTGATGTACTGTTAACACATCTTCTCTACACATATTGGCTAATTTATTTCTGGCTTGACAACATTTTTACCTTTTATATAGCAAAAAAGAAAAAAATGACGAAAATGCTGTTTATTGCTCTCCATATTTAAAAGGGCACCATCCAAAAACTACTGCGAAGAATCAGCTGCACTTTTTCACACTCAAGCCTTGCTATATCAGCTCTTAAAACATAAAATGATTTTGCGGTTTAAGTATGAAATTGGGTGCGAAAAATACAATTAAATCCTCTGTCGGGAAAAAACGAAATTACTTTCCGAACAACCTAATAACTCTCCGAGAGTTTCTAGGTAAATGATATACTCGAATTTCAAACGATACGCACGTTTTACCATATATTTAATAATCTCACTTTTTTAATTATTATTTTAAAACAAATATATCATATTTCGTTTTCGTTTGTATCCTAGCTGTTTTGTATTAGTTTATACACAAATTTACTCGATTTTATACGAAGTTTCGAATATTAGCAATTTTCTACTTTTTACCATGTGGATGTCGAGGTATGGCCAAAAAATGGCCCTTGTGCCTAAAATTCCAAATCCACCAACCAATCCAAAAAAAAATATGTATTTTGAATGTCCTTTCCGACCAATTGAAACCAATATTTGTCAAAGTACTATATTTGTAACTACACTATCTTATACAAAGTTTCAATTATTTAAGCTATGCACTTTTGAACTAGCGCATTTATAAGCATGTAAAAGTGTAAAGACATGCATTCAAAAGATTGAGAAAAAAGTCGAGTATCAATTTTCTCCATCTAACTCCTAACATTTTTGAAATACCTTGTACTCAGGCAGTTACCTCATTCCCAGAATATCCATTACTCTTTTTGGAATCAGGAATGTTCAAATTTGTACTTGAGATTTTAACGATCATAATACTTCCTCCTCATAAATAAGAAATAAATAGCGAAAAATGAATATATATTTTAGAATACTGAGGAATAAATCCGAATATTTTTGCCATTATCATCACTCTTAATTATTAAAATAGAAGATTTGTCACTTTTCAAGGGCATCTTCATTTTAAAATAAAGATTTACTGACCTTGAATTTGTAGACTCGTAATTCGTTTACACCTGTATATAATGATTATACGGAAAACTAGCTGCATCAAATTCATTATCGTCCCATTTCGGGAGGCTCAGATATCTATTGTTAAGGCCATCAAGACTTGATAAATCGAAAATTTATGTTTATTTTCAAAGTTTGATAGTTTATATGTGAGAGTGTAGATCTGAGATGTTTGATTTATTATCTTTAAAGCAAAATGATCGAAAATGAATGTCAATTACTCTCTTAAAAAAGAGCCATGAACATGATATAAATAGATTTTTACTGATTAATAAGAATTATATTTGAAAATATGACATGATCAAATGATTGATTTAAGGATGATCTTTCATGAAAATGTTCTATCTTATTGTAGGAATGCTGTAAATCAGAGTATTTCAATTACATCAGCTCTATAAAAATATTTAAAATAGTTTTTCAAAATTATGTGCCACGTTTGTCATATAGATTCATTTCTTAATATGAATGTCCATTTAAAAAACCAAGTAAATCAAAACGATAAAAATAATTCCTTGTTTAATTGAATCTTAATTAAGTTGAATAAAGATATTAAATTGGATGATGAGATTTAAATGGGAAGGATCAATTTTTTTCCAGAAATATCCAGAATTTCTTGGATTATCTAGTAAAGAACAGATGACCTAGTAAAATACAAATTGAAATATTTTTTAGACAAGTTTATTCAACAGAAATTGCTTTAGTACCAAATTATGGGATTTCCGCCTACTTGGCATTAAACTGTGGAATTGTTTCATCAAAATAAATATTCTAAATGTATAATAGCTAATCAAAATTATTTTTTCAAAAATGTATTACTTTTGACCTTAAGTTGTTTCAAGAGGTGACCTGATCCTGTGGTCTAGAATACGAGACTGATAATTTCCAGAAAAGATCTACCATATAACTAGGTATGTTGCAAATAAATTTTCTAAGATTTGATTTTTCAAATCGCTGTTCAGTCGCAACCTTTGCGACGTTTTTTAACGGAATAAAATGTTATTTTTATTCTATCTTACAATAGGGGAAAAAAGATAAATTCATTAATCTATGAAAACTGTGAGCTAACCATAAGAAGGGTTAAATTTGATATAAAAAATATAATATCCACCCACCCACCTAAAATGGTGTCTTCTAGAATTGAGTGCAGGGTAATTCTCGTCATTTAAATACGTTCCAAAATTAGAAAAATATGTTTCAAATTAACTATGGTGTATCCTCAAAACCAGATTTTAACCTTTCAGTGTAATGTGCAAACATTTGACGACATTTTTGTTTTCATTTATAAACTGTTCCAAAGGGTAACATATGTATTTTTTAAAAATATTTTTTGATAAAATTTTGAAGATAAGGTTGTATGTATGTATATTTTAAATGCTTTTTAATAAAATTTTGTAGATAAGATCGATAGGTGATAATAGCGTTGCTAGGATTAGATTTAAATCGGATACTTGGTAAAATATTAGGGCTGTTTTTGTAGAAATTGTTTCACCATGAAAAATACAACCAAAATAATTTTTTCTCTTTTTAAAAGTATATTGATAAAAAGGAAGTTTTATTTTTAATGCAGAATTGTTATAATGAGATTTATGGCGTTCGGATATTCTGTAATTTATAATGTAACTATCTGATACAGTTTAATTTTTTTTACTTTCAAGAAAAAAATGCTTAAAACATTTTTAAACCCTTTTTTAAATTATATGCAAATATTTAAAACATGTATTTTTTTGTAACACATATAAAACAATAATGCATTTTAGGGTTGACATAATTAAACTGATTTATAAATTTCAATAAACATCAAGTGAAACAATTAATTCCCCTCGATAATTTCAATATCCCCCATTTCTAAAACTTCTCAGCAATTTTATTGTAAGTACTCGAAATTTATGAAGATAGGAAAGGGGAAACGATAGTAATCCCCCTCTTTCTCAAAATTTTAATCCGTTATCTTTATTTTATTATTATTATTATTTGGCTATTTTCTACCTGACGATAAAGAGAAAGAAAAAGTTAATGCCTCACGCTGGGGAACGTATTCGAGTTTAATTTTCAGGAAATATTCTTCAACAAAGAAATGAATTATCACTCTTTGAAACATAGGTGATGCGGTTTGAAAACAATGAAAAACAAAAACTTTTATTGAAAATAATATTAGTCACATCTGATTTACCACATTACCTGAATATTTAGATAATCCACTAATATCAAATTATGAAGAGCTGGCAGACCCAAAGAAAGTGCATTTTGTTGAATAATTTATTGCATTGTAAAGGTCAAAGCCACTTACTGTTAGCCAACTTCCTGAAAGGAGAGATTACTTCATAGCGGATATAAACGATATTTCCCTTAAGTTCTCCTTCGAAATTGCAAGTTTATCTTGGATCGTTTATTTACTTTGACAGCTCCTCTAGGAAGCAGATTTCGTTAACAAAATTCATCGATACTTGGTTGTCACTTTCCTTACAAGATATTTATAAAATGTTTGAATTAGAAAGCATGGATATGAATTGTTAGAGATAATTTGATTAGCTAAAAATTAATTTTTTAAAAAGAAAATTTAAGAATTGATTTAAAAATCTGAGCATTTAACGCGTAACTGATATTCATCGGAGATGATAGAGATTAAGAAATTTTGGATTTCCTTATTTTAAGCCATAATATTTGCTTAGAGTAAACATTGTGCATTGAGTGTCAAAATTTTCTCTTTCCAGGAGGTTGAACCAGTTATAATTTTCTTTTTTTTTTTCAATACCTGGTAGTAAGGTCTCGGCTTCGGAGCTTGTAGGTTTCAAGTTCGAGTTCCGATTCCACCGAAGAACCGTCGAGTAAGTGGGTCTGGCACACGTCAAATCCTAAGGGGCCAACTCCCCCCCCCCCCCCCGGTGGTATAGTGTGGAAGTCTGGTGAGTTGGGTTGCCAGCTCAGATGCCACCCTCGTCATCTGGCCGCGATTCGAAATTACGATGTCCTTTCTAAATAACCTTAGCGTTGCTCTTAAACGGGATGTTAATATAATTAAATTATTTTGTCATGCATGTAAACAAAGACAAAATGATTATAAAACTTTTTATTTTTTGATCTTTCGTTTTATAGTTTCAATTTAAATAGGCATGAATAAAGTTAATATTAAATTTTAATATAAAGGATGGTATTTAATTTTAAAATATTTGTGTATTAATCGTAATGGAGGATTAATGGCCCGGATAACGATAGATACAGGAAATGAAATGATAGATTCATGCCACCATTCGTAAAAATATTTCGTCATACATGGAATTTGGGCAAAGTCCACTATTTTATGAGAAGAATAATGGGGGAGGAGAAGGTTAACGCCTTTGTTAGAAGTGTTTAGGGCAGGGGTGGCGAACTTTTATGGATCAACCTGCCATTTTTCTAAAGAAATATTAAATGAGGCACAGGCTTGGAGACAAATAATTTTGGCTTGTGTTTAATCGGAAAATAATAAACTAAATATTAACAGTTGAAAACGTTTTATTAACTAAGAAAAATACATTTTGCACTATTTAGTAGCAAATAATTTAATGTTACTTTAGTTTAAATTAAACATACTAGTGTGACTTCTTTTGTTGCAGATTAAAT
This sequence comes from Argiope trifasciata, assembly GCA_026543055.1. Taxonomy (NCBI): domain Eukaryota; kingdom Metazoa; phylum Arthropoda; class Arachnida; order Araneae; family Araneidae; genus Argiope; species Argiope trifasciata. Next base: position 7,843,326 of record JAPMOQ010018920.1, read on the forward strand.
GACAAATAACTTATATAAGGATTACAAAATTTTACTTTGGGCAAAAGGTATATCGAAATGGTATTATCTGACAAACGGTTTCATAGAAAGCCTTTAATGTTGTTGTTTTCTGAAAATAATGACTCACTGTCAAAGGTAGATAAATATGGTTAAAATAGCATGAGCCAACTTCTTTAGACAGTTAAATGTGGTTGGAATCAAATTCCATGTTCCCAAAATTTCGCTATTGACGGTTTTAATTATAATCCTTGTTAACCTTTCTGGTTCAATCAATATCAAGTTTTTCCTTCCTTAAATAAATTTTTGAATCCATAATGAATTAAATTTGAAATTAATCAGTTGCTTTTCAAATCCATCAGTTTCCACTTCATCGAAATGGGATAAGTTCGGTTTATCAAACAAAGCCATATCAGGGCACATAAAAAAAAACTTGGGTTTCCATTAAGTCTTTGAACTGAGTAAGTAGTAAAATGTAAGTAAATCTGGCTGAAAATTCTTCAATAACTTTTACATCGTCTGGTATCTCCTGTACATCTAAATCTTTCATATAGTTTTTCAAATTTTGGAAGTATTGCAGTTTTTTTTAATAATATCATTCCTAAAGCCTCCAATCCAGCATCAAAACCCCGAATGAGATAAATCATGAAGATAATTTTTTTATTTGTGCCTTGAAAATTTGAGTTCAATTTATTGAAATGTTGTCAAAAACATCATTTTTTAGAGCCGCATGACACCAAATAACTGTGGAAATTGTTTCATTTCCCCCTCATTTAGCAGAAATAGTCTGGTTTAGCAATAGTTATTCCAAGCAGTCAACAAATCTTTGAAGTACAATCCAGCGGCTCAACCAGTGAACATGATTATACATCAATAAACCATCATACACCAAATTAATTTCATTTAACAAGCCATCAAATTTTCGCTTTCTTAAAGCCTACGACGATAAAGGTTGACTATGATGCCATTACATTATCAAGAGATGTTAAACCACTCTTAGAACTCAAGACTAATTGTCGAATAAAGCAGGAGAGCTCAAGAATCGGATATCCTACGTCTGTTTTAAATAAATTAATGAAACCCTTTTTTTTGCCCATCATATTTGGAAACCATAAGTTATTGAAACATTTTCAAATCAATTTCTTTCTCAGCAAGTGAATTTTTAACAGCCGTACATATATCTGGCCCTGTTTTAAATGGAATGAGAACAATCGAGTTTGTTCACAATACTTCATAATGAATTTTGTCATTTTGAACTGAAATGCCAACCATTTTGATATATTGTGCCCCCCAAAAACCGAGCCCACAATATTGTGTCGCGTGCCAACAATGGCACGCGTGTTAAGGGTTCGGTATCCTTGGTTTAAGGAGACCATTATCATTGGTTTCAACTGGAAATATATGTCTTATCTCCTATGAATTAGAAGTTAGTCATTGGTTCCTGCTTAAAATGTATATATGGGCTTCTGTTGATATATGGGCAATAGTAAATTTGTTTTAATAGATTATATTAAAATTTTTAGTAACTGTTGTATAAATAAAAATGCTTGAGATTGATTATTTTATTTAAAAATTTATCATTTTATTTAAAAGGAGATTATTTTGTGTAATTTTGAAAAGGAGAAGTAAAAAGTTGCAACTGACAAAACTGAAAAAAAAAAATGCATGGATGAGTGTACGTTTTCATCAATGATCTCAGTCAAATGTCTTTTTTTTATTCATGATTCAAAATTTGCTTCTTCAAATGATCACACAATAGAAACTTAGAAAGAGACCTTGAAAAGAAAATGGAAGTTATTTAGATCTTATAACGGCATTTTTTTAAATATAAAAAAAATTGGGCTGATTTGAAATTGATTAATAAAAATTAATTTATTTGATTATTACCTAAATTTCATTTGATATTTAAGACAATTTTTTGGTAAGAATTATGTTTTCAAACGGCAGGAATCACTTGTTTATGGTCTTTACTGGATCACGTTACACTAGAATGAATAATTCTTTCTATATCCATACAAATAACGTGGGAATGAAAACCCTTTGTATCTTTAAATCAGCACTTGACTTTTTTTATCATCGATTATATTAATCAATATATTAAGAATAATTTTGTTCCTCTAGAATTCTGAATGTTGAATCAATTTTTTAGTTCTACTTATGTCATTTCTTTATTAGTACTTCAGTTAATGCTTAACAGTGGATCATACAAATAAACATTTCTATTTTTCTTGATGAAAAATTCTGTATAATCATTTACATTTTTATCAGAATCTTTAAGATCCCTTGAGAGAGTAAAAAATAATTCAAGTTCTTCTGCTGTATATTTTTTAAATACATTTACATAGCTGCAAAAAACAATTCAACTGCAACAAATTAGAGGTTAATACAAACTACTGCCAATTCAATATTTGCTTGTTGTAAAGATCTTCCCAAAAATTTTAATTTCGTACTTATAAATAATCGAATTTATAAACTCTCTTTTTATAAGTACAAGTATGAGTAAGCTTGATGCGATTCGATCAAATAAATGAACGGAAAACGCATAAGAGAAAATATCCTCCCTCTTTTGGTCTCTCTTCTAAATAATGTACTAAACTTTAATGTTGCCAATATACAAAAAAAAAAAAAAAAAAAAAACCTCATTGAAATTTTTTAAAAATTATCTTCTAAAGTTATCAACACATGACATATATCATAGATGAGAAAAAAGCTTCTCATCGACATTTAAAAATTGATGATGGGAAGTAGACTTCTCATGATCTTATAAAGGGTAAATATGGAGAGTTTTTCAAAATTTCTTCTTGCATTTATACTTGTCTAGTTGTGGTACTAGACCACAACTAGAAAAGTACACATCCCCGATAAAGTAAGCCTTAAGTACTACCTGAGAAACATACTAAGCATTTTTTTTATCTATCCCATGTTATTTTCTGAATATGATATTCAGATTAATTCTAACTTCTTATGAATCTGATATTGAATATATTGATGGAAAAATGAAATTTACAGATGATCATTATAATTTAAAGGGGATGGTAATGGTGAAAGCTTGAAATTTCCTTCCACCGTAACTCCCACATTTAAGCAGAGGTCCGATTATCAATTTTTTTTCATAACTCCCTTATTATAGAAAATTTAGAAAATGAATAAAAAAAGTTAAATAAGAAATACAATATTAAATTTTAATAAATTTCGAGGTAAAATATCGCAATTAGAACGAGCAAATGCCACAAACCTAAAAATTTTTACATGCAATTTGCTCATAGAAGAAAACACCTAAATATTTTAATGCATAAAAATTACAAAAAACAAACAAACAAACCTAGGAATGGGACTGAAAAAGAAAATTATTAATGTAAAAAGGAATCTAACTCGAATACCTTAAGGAACGACACCTGTAGGAATTCAAAGCGGGGATTCTTACCTGGAGGAACCTGACAATCGTCCGGAAATAGACCCAACGGGTCTCAAAAAATGGGGCTTTGAGAAGGAATAAAAGGCAAAAATGGAAAAAGCTGAGAATAAAAAGAATAGTGAAAAAAATTAAGGGAATTAGAAATTTAAATTCTGAAAATTCAGGAAGAGCCACTACACAGCAAAGAACCAGCGAAATACCGAAATTTTAAAATTTAAAATATCTCAAAATAAAATTAGATAAACCTTTTTTTATTTTAAATGATATACAGAGACAATACAGTTTGGCGAATTGTTGCATATTATAAAAAACAATGTTGGAAATAATTTTTTTCGATAGCAGCAATTACTTAGAATATTGTTACGAACGTGTGATTTTGCTTTCCCGCTCTGATACTGTCATCGTAAGGAAGAGAGTTTTACAGTAATGTGTATTGAATAGTGAATGGGTGTGACGTCATAGGTCCCAAGGCTTGGCGACAAACTTGGCGACCATTTGGCGACGAATTTGGCGACATTGGCGACAAAATGGGAAGTACACGAAACATCGAGAATTTTCCCGATCCGTCCACTAGGAGCCGAGATCCATCCAGAACGCTCCTGATTGGTCCAGAATATGTTAGCCCCGCCTACCACCGGTATATATATAAGGCAAGCGGCTAAGTCAGTTGAATCGGGCGAAGTCGAGAGATAAAGTCGAAGCGAAGCAGCGGAGAAAAGGGAAAGGAGGAAGAATCCAGTGGAGTCAAGCCGAAGTGCGGCAGTGGAGATAAGCCGAAGCTGTACGGCCTGGTGTTCAACGAAGACAAGTAGCGCTGTGGAGATTATTGAGAAGACCTAAGAGATAGAGGTCTTGAACTGTGGAGTCCTGAACGGAGGACTGTTAATCTCTGTGTAGCATATACTGACGAAGCCTGCGTCGTGTGTCAAAGCCCGTTGTGTCGTCGTCGGGAACGGAGCTGTCCCGAACTAAGGAGTAGTCCCGTTGTACGAAGTAGTAAGTCGACAGCAGAGGCAAGAAGAGACAAAGGAATAGATCAGCCTGTTCTGGAGAGACCCAGGAGGTGTAAAGCGAATCCCATAAAGATTCCCTCTCCGGCTGAATCCTGTCTGGCCGCTCTGTGGACATTGTCACTACAGCCCGTGGACTACTATCTACAGTGTGTTGTCCTGTGTGTACGTCTCGACTGTAAATAGCTATCACCTGTACATATTTGTGTTGTGAATATTTGTCGGCTGTGTGCTGTCCTGTCCTCGTCCTGTAAATAAACGTCTGTGTTGTGTTCGTCAACTAAAAGGACTGATCATTTTGTGTGTGCTCATCGTCATCTAACACCATACACAACCACTATATATATATACGAGGTAAAAAAGAACCCGACGGATTAATATAGAAGAAATCCGTAACAATATAAATGTTGAAAATTGATTTTTAAAGCTGAACTTCGACGACTTTTGGACGTAAGCTTGTAAAACTTGGCATTAAAATTCATCAATTATTATTCTTAACTATATATTCTAAACCCAAAGCTCCAATCTTTTAAATAATTTTTCATTTCTTTTTGATTGGAGTGGAGGGGGGGGGGGCTGAAAAGAAGTAAATCAATTCAGCTCGTTTCTATCAACTATATTTATTTACCACAAATCTCCACATAAGGCATCCAATGAAATTTTTTTTCATTTCTAAAATAAGTTTTAAAAATTCCTATTCAACAGCCGGGGGGATAAATGGACATTTTTTGGGGGGAATTATAAGGAACAAAAAAAAAAAAAGTTTTTATTACTATACTTACATTCAGAAAACAATTTTTTTTTCAAAAAAAGATTAAATGCCAAGGTTTTGTTTTTATCTTCATTGGCGAATAGAAATACTTAAAATAAATTAGCATTTTAATCTCATTAATAAGTGATTGAAATCGAAAAAAGTATGTTTTGATTTACTCTTAATTTCTTGAATTACGTGATATGTATGATGAAATGCTCATTGGATCAGGTATTTGACATCAGGTTATCAATATATTGTAAATTCTTTTCACTGGTAATAAGTGCTGCATAAAAAATGTTCGAAATTTTAGTTAAAAAATTAATTAAATTTTTAAAGCCTTTTTCCTTTAAAGATGTTGAAATATATTAATGCATAAAAATAAATTTTGTGTAACTTTAAAATGAAAAATTGTTTTCCAATCGGTAGTTATTCTAATTTCTCCCATGAATTTTTTACATCTAATACTATAATACGAGGAATGGTTGCCAAGTCGAAAATCGCCCCAGAATTAATAAACTCCGGTAAACTTGGGGGTCTGGGGTTTTTGGCCACAAGGAATCAATTGGCGCCGGTTTTGAAGCGCTACGGTCGAGCAGTTCGGAGTTACAGATAGGATATTTTCAAACTTTATTAGTTCGCCATAATGGCTATATATGGCAGCACTTAAATTTTCTTTGTCTATTGCCTAATAGGTTTCAAGCGGTAACGTTCCGGTTATCTTTTCACCAAAGGTTTCACAAATTTTCTTATGGCATGTATTGTTTTGATAAATCACAATTGAAAATTTAAATCTTCGAGTTAGCTTCGATACCTGTTTTCTCCGAGCGGAGCTCGGTCACCCGCTGGTTATTTTACATCGACATTTTCCAATATCTTAGCTGCTGGATTTATACTCAGAACTTTATGAGGATATTAAATACATTTTCTCATCACGTTTAAAAAAGTATCAGAATACTATGTTCCAAACCGACACTTTAAACTTTTCTTTTGATGTGTGAAAATCTCTTTTCTTTAAAATTTTTTTTTGACATTTTTCATGGCTAACAATTTGTGATATTGTTTTCAATAACTCAAACTTTTATTTGAGTTTACAGTTTGAGTTTTGTTTAGATCGACACAGGATTGTTGAAAAATATTGCCTACTTTTTAATATGCTAATATATGTTTCGTTTTGTTTGCGTTTTTACTTTCTCAAATACATAGTGTAAAGAAAATAAAGCAACTGTAAAAATATTCGAACTCGAAATTTTCATGAATCTCCATGCTTCCAAACTTCCTGAGTTCAAAAAACACATTTTTTGAAATTGTCCGTCTGGCTGAAAAACGCCTTGAATGAAATGTTTGTTTGACTGAAAAAGATGACTCAAAAACTCCTTGAGCTAGACGAATAAAATTCGTTATACTGCACACTCCAATTTTGCCAATTTCCGTCAAATTTTGAGTAAAAGCTGTTGTATGGAAGTCTATCTGTTAAATATAAGTTAATACGATAGCTACAAAACGGAGAATATATAAATTTCAGTGCACAGATATAACATTGCATTTTGAGCCAAATTCAACAACGAGTTGATTATTTGTCGATCTGTACTTTCAAAAATATGTAAACGCTCCACACACTAAACGCAATAACAAATATATGAAATTATATGGGATTTTGATATTGCAAATGCAATGAGTCTAGTTTTTATTTCAACCGACCGAGAAAAACATACCTAAATCACAAATTCATTTACGAATAATATTAACCATGTTCCAGGCGTTAATCGACAAAAAACATACTAAGGATGACACTATAGGTCCAGTAAAAATGCTTTATTCCCGCCAGAAAATATATCACAAATATTGTAAGCCAGTGATATCCAAGGCGTTTTTTGTAATGGCAAATGTATTAGAGAGTAAGTGAGATAGTTTGCAGGAGACCCATTCCGCTAGTTATTTCGATCATGAAGGCAAATTTCAGTTCTGTAACTTTCTCCTTTCCCTTCCCCAATAAGTGTAATTTCCAGCCAGCTGTGCCATCACCTGTTAAAACACTCAATTGTTAAATAACTCCAGATTGCCAGATGTGGGATCTTCTTCACCTGAGTGCTCATCGCGTTAGTGATGTCCAGCTGAAGAAACACGCATAGTTTTTTATCGTTTGAGAGAAATTTATAGTGCCTTCAAGGGGAAGGAGTGTCAAACCATCTGGATGTTAAATTTTTCCATTGTGGAGAGACTATAAACACATGTTCTAAAATGGTCAGGAAGCCTCATAAATGGACATATTACTATCAACTGGTGACAATTGAGAAAGACATTTTGTTGAACAACTATTGGGCGATTGAGAGCTCAAGTGCACCAATGTGAAATAAGAGGCGGAGATAGGACCGAGATAAAATGTGTGTTTTTTAAAAGAGAGGGGAGTGAAAAACTTCTTGGATTGCGGACTGCTGAATTACGAGCCACTAGTTGAAGCTCGACGGATTCCTCGAGCTACCCATGAGATAGCAGAGTTAACTAACAACCTGTTAGTTTCTAGTGATGTTGTTTCAATAGGCAATAAACAAAAAAGAATAGAAAACGTAATGATTTCATTACCAAAATTTATGAACAGTTCATGGCTACTGTTAAAAGTAATCGTAGTGGAGATTTGTGTTTGTTACATTGGTGGACCATGCTCCTATCATCTCTTCGAAAAATATCTTAGCTGTCATTGAAGTTGAAATAATCTGAACTTTCTTTTGAAACTGCTTATTAGACCTGGATTTTTAGAGAAAAGATGTAGGTTTCTTTCGGTTTACTGTAGTATTCTTGAGTGAACCGAGAATACTATAGTGAACCGAGTTTTCACTCGGTTTTATGTTGCATTCTTCATAAACAGACGGAAAGAGGGAATATATCTCAACAAAAGATTTTTTTTTTATGAATTGATCTACTCGTTCCGTAAGGAATGGAGAATTCTAGAATACCAGTTAACAAGCTGTTTGAGCAGCATGCCGATATTTCGAATTTGGAGAGTGAGTATTTGGACATTTCTGTTTCATATTCTTTCCTTAGAAGAAAATAGGAAGATTTTTCAGATTTACAGAGAGCTTCAAAGAAACATTACCCCATCTTATGATATTGGCGGTATCATTCTTTGAAGGGAGAGAGATCGGAAACCTGACCTACAAATATGACCACATGATGAATCGACAAAAATAAACATGTGAGCTTTTCCTGGGTTTAATAAAATCAACCAGTTTCCTATTAGTATATTTTTTATAATTCATCAGAGCTTGAAAAAAATTACATTTTTTTTTGAGTTTTTAAGATATTTTTTACGGTATTAAAATTTATAAGTGAATTGATTGATTTTAATTAATTCAGTTATCAGAATTTTAAAATATTTTATTTTTACTAAAACATTCACCAGCGGGAAATTGCAGTTTTTTTATTGCATTTATTCTGAATGTATTCGTTATTAACGCCTTAATTTTATTTCAAATTTGCTTTTCTCTTTTTTTAAAAAATCAATATACCTTGACTATTTAGTTTGGTTGTGATCTGATTAAAAGCTTCACTAAACAAGAATTGAAATGAAATTCTGACCAGATGATTTCAAAAGAAAAAAAAAGAGAAGTATTTTTGAAAATAAAATTTGTCTTTTGAGATAGTAATTTTATACCATTGAGTAATACATATTAAAATTTTGATTTTGTTTTCATTTGTTGACATTGCTTTTGTTCAATAAATTCAATCATTGTTTATAATGGGGAATCGAAAAATGTCAAATTCTTTATTTTTCTTCTCGAATAAAATAATTCATGGCATTCGATTGCTTATCATCTTTTATTCATTATTTGACTTTCCTTCTTTTCTGTCGGTAACTACATTAACTAATATTTCGTCTAATTTAAAATTTTCGTTTTAATTGAGTAATAGAAAGTTGAATCTTTTCATAAACAAACTATTGAAGAGAAAAATAGACTAATCTGTATTTGAAGATAGTTTTATCCAAATATTTTGTATTTTATTTTATTTCCTAATGATATAAGATTCTAATTGCCATTTTTAAATATTACAAGAAGATGAACAAAAATCCAATTTCAACCGGAAAATATTCCTTTCTAATGACACATTTTGCAAGAAAAATTTCGTCAGCATTTTGAGCAAAAAGTGAATCAATGGTGCACATAAAGACTAAAACTTGAATATGCTAAAAATGCATTAAATAATTAACTCTTGAAAATTATGATTCAAATTTATTACATTGAAAATTCTCCTATGGAATATAAAAGAATTCACATCAGTGTATGCTTTTATAAAATAGGCCGGCAATTCCTTTCTATAACATTTAAGTGTGTATGACATTGATTGCCCTATAATGCTTATGAATATCTTTCAGAAAATAATACGAATATACGAGGTGGTGTGTTTTAAGACGATATGCATAATAGAGATTATTTAAGGTGTTGCATAATACATATTATCATCGAATTAATTACACTTGAATATGCATAATACATCTAAACCTGCTCATCCTATCATTAGTTGTTTATTCAGAAGTGTCTAGTTACACCTTGTTAGGCTACTAATAAATAGTTTTGTGATAAATGAGCTCATGTTCTCAATTTCTGGAGAAATATGTATGTTTAGTTACCATGATAAAGAAAGGAATAATGTAGAAATGTGAAAAGTTAGCAAACGTCAATACAATTTCTGCCTTGATTTTTAAAATACTTTAGTCAAAGTTTTTAACTGCGTATGGGACATATATCTGAAAGTGAAAGATTTAAATATTTATTACATTTGTTACGTGCAAAGATGGAAATTTGTGATCGATTTTATACGAATTTCTTGATTTGCCAGGAGAACGAAATTTATCCACTTGTGTATTCTCAAAGATAACACAATATTTTAATATTTTTAAAACTTAAAAATCATTAATTAAAATTTTATATACATATTTTTGGTTTGAGAAACAATGTATTTCGGGCTTAAAAAGCTGCAAAAGTGATCTCTTAGATGCTTTTTGGCGTACTTTCAAGCAAATGAATATTATAAATTACATGCTGCAATTACGAAAGATCCTATTATAGTGAGTCTTTCATACTTTTTGTCTATTAATAACTGCTTATACAAAAGTGCAAGAAAATTCCATAGATTTAAATCATAGCATGTTTGAGTAATCTTGTTTGCATGCTTGTGACTTTATTGAACGTCTGACGGTTAACTTTTTGATGTATTTTGTCTCCAAATTAGATTGGTATCTAACTTAGATGTTAAATTTGAATATCAAATTTCATTCATCTATCCGATATTATATGTAATTATCATGTTAACCTATACGACAGACTTCTTATGAACGAGCTGTGTTCATGGAATTGCTGTGTTAATAGTTGCCAGCACTGTACGTGGAATTTTATCCGTTTAGTTGAAACAATTCTCATAAATATCAAAAATATGTTTTTTGTAATTTGGAATGTCTGAGAAACGGAGTATGTCGAAATTTTGTGATCCAATCATGACAATCTATACATACTTCGTATACAAGAATTGAAGGGAAAAAAACTTTTTGCTTTCAAGTACCTCTAATAAAATACATTAAAACTTTTTTGTTTCCTACCAGTAAAAATTTATACTCTGATGGGAAAAAAAGTTCCAACACAAAGAAAATATTATTGTAGAGTTATGAAATTTGTAATTTTTTTTGTTTAGTTAATGTTTAATAGGTTAAATTTTCAAGGTCATTGGTTAATTTGAGCTCAAGAAGATGCATTTAAAATGTGAAACTTTGCAATCAGTGTGTTTGGAATAACCACGAGAGTACTTCTGCTATCATAGAAAATAGCTACCCAGACCATGACTACAGGTGTTGTTCAATATGTCTAGGCTATAGACAGTTTGGTTGATGGAGTTCCCCCTGGACTTTTTCAGATCTACACGCTGCCATCACTGGCACCAAGGCAGCACCTGTCATCAGATTTCATTCGAAAGCACAACAGATTTCCATAACATCCTCCATTGAGCTCTGGTTTGACACCACTAAATAGCTTGGAGTCAGTGGAATACACGCTACAAGACTCTTGGCTTAAAGCTGCCTTTAAAATGAGCGATTTCTAACAGTTCGTTAAGTCACTGTGGAACCAATTGCATCCCGAATATTTGCCGCAGATCAGTACAATTCGCCACTCCTACGCTGAATGCGACGGTCTTCCTTCTCAGTAGTGCTACGTGGCCATCCGGAACCAGACCACTGCTCCTAACAATCATGCACATTTGACACATTCCAGCCAAATCTTTCTGCGACATGGCAGAAAGAAAATCCATCTTCTCGTAGTCCTATTACACGATCTCGTTCAAACTTGGTTTGTTCATAATGATTTCGGTAAAAGTGTAGAATAGTGTGCCCCTTGCTGCGCCAAGCATGCCAAGTCGCCAATAAAGTTGGCGGACAAAATAAACACTTCTATGAATCAGTAATGGTTGCCACTTTATGCATTAAAGTTATGATCTTAATTGATTAGTATTAAAATTTTGATTTTAATTTGAGATTTATTTAATCTGTTACTTAGAATTTTTTTAACCTTTGGGATCACTATCGCTTCTTATCTTAATTTTGTAGAAGTTTTTCAAATCGGCTGCGCCAGTCTGTTGGGTACAGAGCAAATTTTAGAGCACGCGATGCCTGTCGGCCTCTGAAGAAGGCACCGGGCAGAATTTTTTAACTTAAAAAAACATCCTACGGCATTCTCTACCAACGAGAGCGGGAAATTTATTAGCTTCGCTAGCACATTGAACATAAGGACAGTGTGGGATAATAGGAACAGTACATACAAACAAATATCCATTCCTAACTTCATCAGCTCTTAATATATACATTCCACTCACACTTCATCCATGTTGCTGATTTATCCGACATCCATTCTCCCACAGTTGCCTACATCACAAATTATTAATGGGACGAACGTTACAACAGCAAAAGAATTACGAGAACTGCGAAGAATTCCATTGCAGCTATCTTTTAATGTGAGAACGCAGACAATTTCGTAAATTACGATTTCAGACGATTTTTTAAAGCGCATACTAACAATTGAAAACAAATATTTCCTATTCGTATTTACATTAAAAAAATAGAACTGTATTTCTTATTAATTGTTAAAAAAATTTCAATTATAATACAGAACACAATTAAAATCCTTAAGCGATATTTTTTATTTAACATTTTTCATAAAACAGTAGTAGTTCATGTACAACTCAACTATTGTAAAAAGTAGTAAACAAAACTGAATTAGAGTTGTTAGATGAAAGTTCCGCTGAGTTGCCATATTGGCGAGAAACTCGGGGCACACCTTGCTACACTTCACCCATAATTTCTTTGCCTTCTTAAAGGCATTCTTAGCTAATATCGACTCAATACGTCGAATTTCAAAGATAAATAACGCTCACGAGCTTTACAGCACGAATTTAAAGCAAACATGATATACAAATTCCACAAGCGAAATTTGAATCGATGCCATCTTTCTACTGTATAAATGCGTCTACCAAATTTTATTTATCTAAAACAAGTATTTTTTCCCTCTAGTGAATGTTTGATTTAAAAATTTTCAAAGAATATTTGCTATTTTTCGATACTAATTTTACAAATTTTTTTTAAAAAATCATTCTAGAATTCATTCAAATTTTTTTGTGATTTAAAATCATATGAAAAAACAAATATATCCATAGTAACTTTGCTTTCAATTAGTCCGAGTTATGTTTATTAAAATGGGGCCGCGTTGGCCTGGTGGATCCGATTCCACCGAAGAACCGTCGTGTGAGGGGGTCTCTTGCACGTTAAATTTGTCAGCCCAAACTTCCTCCAGCTGGTGTGGTGTGGAGTGGAGAGGGGAGGTGCCAGTTCAGGTGTCCTCGTCATCTGATCTTGGTTCAAAATTACGAGGTCCATCCCCAAACAGCCCTCTTGTTGCTTTAAACGGGACTTTAATATAACTAAACTAAAATTATATTTATTAAAGGAATATTTTGATCATCAGCAGAATTTATTTCAAAAATTTTTAACTATCGACTATATTTTTAACTAACATAGTTTTATGAATAACTAGCAGTTACCCGGCTCGTTTCTGACGCGAAAAAAAATAAATGCAATCAATCAATAATTTGGCAATATTTTATCAAAAAAGGATGAACAGTACAGCAGTATATAAAATATGAACAAACAAATATTTATTTTTATATATTATATTTGTGTATTCTTTTATAATTGTAAAACTTGGTGTCCTTTCTGAATCGTAATGAAAAAAACTATTTATTGTATCTCGATTCGTTTAATATTCATTTAGAATTCTCAAATTTAATTTTAGAAAATGTGATTAAAATATTTTTCTTTTGAGCGTGATTAAAAATAGAATATATATGTATGCCATAAAATCGTTAATATAATTGAAAAGATAATTTTGAAAATTAAAATGGTGCAAAATTGTTTGTACTACAATATTTTTGGTATTTATTGCGAAAAATGCTAAACTTTAATTAAAGTTTTAAAAACCCCAAGGTTGGTCTCCCCAAAACTTTCTTACCCCTTAGAGTTGTTACATCTGAGAATAACTTGCATGACATTTGCATACTTTGGCTACGAAATATTAACCTTTAACTTGGATTTTGCATTTCTACAGAATCTATTGTCTCCTCGGCGTATTATTTAGAGATTAATCCTTGGAAAATAGACGCGTTTGAGATTTGAAATTTTTTTATTTAATTTTAGATAATTGTACTATTTTTATAACCATCCCATATGGGTAAACAATAAGCTTACCAAGTTTCATCGCAATCGGATAAACGGTTTAGGAAGGCACTTGAGACATACAGATAAACATTTATTTATATTTATATAAATAAAAAGTTTATTTGTTTATCTTTTAAAAATAATATGTGGAGCTTTAATGCCATATAAGTAAGAGCCAAATATATGGGAACATAATTTACGATGTTCATTGTAATGTTTTCGTAACGTTTATTCTTTATAAAAACCTTAAATATAATGATATAGTTTAAAATCAAAATTATTTTTATATTGGGGTTAGTTTGTGATTCACTTAACCATGATAGGGGGATATTCGAATAATATTTAGATTTTATTGGACATTTTTTGTTTTGGATTCTATCATACGAATTGTTTTAAGGAACTTTTACATTTTCAACGAAATGCGCCTGATTTCACAAATGATTGTTTTAAAGAAATAATTATAATCTTTATATTTTTTGAACAAATTTATCATCATAACCACTTTCTTAAATTAAATATTTGTTTTTCATTATATTATAATTTCATTTTATACGGGATGTGTTTCATTTTTAAAATACAGTCTTTCTAGAAATGGTCTTTCTCTTTCCATTAAGGATTAAAGCAACTACTTCCAATTAAGATCATATTTACTCGTCTTTGAATTTTCTTAGTATAAATCCTTTTCTTCGATACTGGTTATAACAAGAAATAGTGTGTAGGTATAGTATTTCACCACTGGTTTTACAAAGTTGTTATAATTTTAATAACAAATTTAAAATAATATAAAATAAGAATTGTAAGTTAGTATAACGTGACATTTGACTTAAGATCCTATAAAGAAAAAAGTATTGTTTGATAAAGGAAAATAATTTTCAAAACGTTTGATTGTTAATATAGCAGAATCATGATAAAGTTAACAAATCAAAACTTTTTGTTTGGTGGAAGAGATGGATTATTTTTGAAAAACCTCGCCAAATATTAAAGGAAGTAATAATTAGCTATGTAAAAATACCGAAATAATAATTTTTTTTTTTACTTTTCCCGTCATACGGATGCGAAATGTCTCCAATATGAGAAAAACTCGAGTCAAGTCACGAAGGGAGTAGCAAAACAAATGTCGCCAATATGAGCAAAACACGAATAATATCACCAAGTGAATCTGACGAATTTGAATTTGAAATTTGTTGTAATTTTGCATTTTTTTGGAGATGTTTTTGGCAATTCTTTACTTTTCCCGACTAATGAATATTTGGCGATTTTTTCGTTGGGCCCATAAATCTTGAAAAGTACCCTCCCCCTTTTTTTCTTCTTTTTTTTGTAAGAAAACATATGTCAGTGTGAACAGTAATCTCATACAGAATGTCATCAAGGAAAAAAATATCTTGAAATGTCTTTTAATAGAATTTGATATTTTGAAAAAGAAACTTCCACTTATTATTATTTCTAAACTAAATTTTTACACGCGATTTTTTTAATATCTGTCTTTGATTTACCTTCTGATTATTTGACACATTATTACAACTAGCAATAAAGTGTCCAACTGATAACACACGTTTCGTGCGTTTCGATTTGTCGATACTTTTCAAATCTTGACACTATATGTCTCCTTACCTGAATCATAACATAATTTTGGGAAGAACATTCGAATACGAGACCAACCATTATATAATTTGTCGATTCATTTATAATCTTCTATATAATAATTAATGAAAATAACATACCTCACCTTATCCGTATGATATTCACGATTTATATCTAACAATTTAGTTCTTTTAAAATAACAATTATTACAAGTGAACAGTTAGGTGACATCGTGGCGAATACCTTGAAAGATCCTTTAATTGAATTGGGTATTTTAAAGAGCACGAATGTGGAAACTGTATTCTTGGAGAAATGAACATTCTCTTTTTATTATTGTTTCTAAACTAAGTTTGTTACATTCGATTTTTTACATCAGGTGGTGATTTACCAAGTGATTATTTGTCCTTTATTCTTAGTTAGCAATAACTAATAACACAATTGTGCCCGATTTGTTGATATTTTTTATCATCTCCAACCTTTAGCACTACATGCCCCTTTACTTGAATCGTAACATAATTTCCTCCCCTTTTGGACTGGGCATGTGAAGGTGGGAATAACTTTTTTTATAATTTGCCGACTGAATTATAGTTATCAGTATAATTATTAATATAACCAATGAAAATCATGTTCCTTATCTCATCCATATGATATTCTTGTTTGAACTATATTGCATTTGAATTAACTCATTTCTTCACAATGAAATTAAAATAATTCTCTTTCATAAGCGTGATTACAAAGATCTGCTGAGCAATGAATAAAATTTATGGAAATCAAATTTAATAACAATTTCTGTCTGGTATGTTATTATCTTACTGAAAGCACATAGGAAACCAGTGTATACAAAACTGTTAACAAAGTTTCAACTAACAATTCTTCAATATACCCTTTCCTTCTGGAAATACTCAAAAACTTTCTCCCAGTAGATTTTGATATTTTAAGGTCTTTTGTTAGAGCCAGACATCTTTCTTTTGTACTTGCGCAAGTTCCGAGAACTGATGCAGGTTGACAGTCTGGGATCGATCTCAAAAATAAAATGTTTTCCAACACCTTAAAAAGAAATAAATCTACTCGTAGGAAATTGTTGGACTGTTGCTGGAGACCGAAAAGAAAAAAGTTGAACCAATCGGTAGTCTAAACAAGAATGATGATGGTGATGAATGAGAGAAAGTCGAAATCTGTTCGAAATTTCTTATGGAAAAATACAACACATAGAAGAGAATACAGATTATATTTTTATTGGCCTATTGGAATTGGGATGGAATTCGACATATTGATAAAAGCATTAAAATTATTAAATTAGTTCATAAAAGACATATTCATTGAGTTAATTTGTATAAAAAATAGTTTTCAAAGAGTTAGCTTCTTTAAGGGAACAATAGACTCTGAAATAAGCAACAATGGGCGAAAAAGTCAATTTTATTTTATTACTTCATCATCAAAATATATGTTTATATTCAACTAAAATAGTATTATAAAATGTATTGTACAGTGAAATGAATAGTTGAAGGGCTAAGAAAGAAGTAGATTTTAATAAGTAACGAATTCATCCAGTATCTGCCATCACAGCCGATAGAGGACGCCACTGTATTGACTATGATTGACATTATGGTGACGTCACACTGAATTAGGTTGCAGTGTGGATCGCTAGTTAGCGAAAAAGCTGTCGAGATTTGAGGGTGAAAGTGGTGTGTAAGGTTATATGCTGTTGAAGCGGAAGGCACTGACGCCTGATGTTAGTGTGCATATAGATTTAAATGATGATTATGAAAATAAAGTTAAAATAGAGTAATGTATAAATTTCTTCTTGTTTCTATGTTTGTAAATGTTTTATGTTTGTGTGTATTGTCCAACTGTGATGTTATGAATAAAAAAATTGTAAAAGACAAGTTTGGCCAAATCTCAAATTAGAGAAGATATACTGTATGTGTAAAAGTGAAATGAAAAAAAAAATGTCTTCAGACACCCCAAAAAATTGATTTAAGACATCGTAACGCAAAATTTTAAGTTTTATTTTTCATTTTTGTTTTGAAGATTTGCTCTGTATTATATAACAATAGTAATGAACATATAAAAATTGTATTTAATGTTGTCCAAACGTACATAAGTATCAAGTCAGCAACCAAAAGAACGAAAAACACTTTTGCAAATATACTTATAGAAATAAATGTGTACAAATATTTTTTAAAGAAAAAGTGTTTTAGAAATTAACAAAAAACATTTATTAATTTTAAAGAAGTCAAAAATTAATAAAAATCTTCAAAAATACTAAAAAACCATTAAAATTTTGATTTATTTTTAATCAAAAACCTAATTTTGTAGAACTTTCTAAGCCCTTGCCTACCGCCCTAAAGAGTTAATTATTCACCAAATTTGAAAAGTGTTTTGAACAATTTTTTCATCATGAAGGTCACATTATACAATTTACAAATAGACATCGACAATGCAATTTATAAACATACATATTACACAATTTACAGATAGTAAATCAGCCTATAAGCATTCGTTCAATAATTTAGTGGTTAATTGTGTGAATATTTCCTGAAAATTAAATTTTTTTATAGGGATTCCAAACCTAAAATACTTTGAGGTAATTCTGAGAAATTTTTAGGTTTTTGCAAATGTCTTAGTTAACAGGCATAAACAAGGGAATGTTTGATAAATTGGATGTCGTAATTACATTTTACTGTTAATATTTAGAGTTCGAGGGGGGGGGATAAAATGATTTACATTCTTAAATAAAATTTGTAAAACATGCATGCATAAACGTTTATTATTATAACAAGCATCATATTAAATATCGGCGTGAGCTTTATATAATTCAATCCTTTGGTCTTAAAAACAAATTTAAGAATTTTTGAAGGTTTCAGATTTTTTTTTAAATTTAAAATTTTCTCACATAAAGACAAACTTTGAATATGTTTAAAAATATTCTTCTTTTAAAAATACTCTTTTTCTTTCCATTTAAAGAAATAATACTTTGTAATTTTGAAAAATGAAATAAGGCTTTTCATTTATAAAATGCCACTGTTGCAGAAATAATTGAATTCTAAGTTGAACTGAAAGTCTGTTGAACAAAAAAAAAAAGATAGGTACTGCCAAGTAGTGATGCAATTATTTGGATCAATTTCCTGGAGAGTACAGCTAAGTTAAATCCAGTTTTCTTCGAAGGCGAAATTCTCAAAAGCATTCTACAAATGAAGTCTTTCTATCGAGCAAACAAGAGGTAGCGGTTTGAAGCAGACATTTTATTCTATAAAGCTCTCTGTAAAATGACTGAGAGAAAGAAGAAAAAAATTCTATGAATACTAAATGAAAATCTTGAAAAACTTGTAGAGATCTTGAATGATAAAACAAAGAAAATATGTCCTAAGAATATTTTTATTAGTATTTACGCCTTTAAAGAGAAACAGAGTGTAAAAATTTAATTTTCGTTAAAATTCTTTTTAGTTAATTTTCTTCTTTTACTACCTGTTTGTGATTTAATTATTTTTAATAATTGTTTTTATTTAATTATTTTATTTGCATTTTTTAATTCTTTCTATACTTATTCATATGTATAAATGAATACTGAACATAGATAGCGCAATACACTGCAACCCATTTTTTTTTTGTAGACAACCATATCTGGTGTCGATGTGAAACTGGTGCAGGCAGGCATCTGCTCGCTCTCCGTTAGCGGCAATAAGTGTTATTTGTTCGTTCGTTGTTTGCGGCACTTTCTATATTTCAGTATCTATATTATATGTTTTCTCGAATATCTGTGATTTTCGTCTATATATAATATAGTATGTGTGTGTTTGAAAATAAAGAAGAAAAAGTAAAGAAGAGTTTTTCTTTGGATTAAATAAACACACCCTGCTTCACTATATAAATAAAGAAATTTGACTATTTTGCCGTTTAGTTCACCTGCATGAATTTTAAGATTGTACATTTTATTTAGATTATCATATTAAATAATATATAAAGAATATATATTGAAATAAACTATTATAATAATAGACATCATAGTAATTTTCGGTATGAGTTTTGACTTAATTGATTGATTTTGTTTTTAAAAACATGTTAAAGAATTTTCGAGTTTTTCAGATTTTTTTTAAAGTGAAAATTTTCTTAAATTGAGTAACTTTGAATGCTCAAAAATATTTTTCCCTATCTATTTTTCTTTCCATTTGATTCTGAAAATTAAAAGAATGTTTTGCATTTATAAAACGCATGTGTTGCTTAAACAGCTGATATCTGAGTTGAATAATCTGAATGTCTGAAAGAAAAGATACGTACTTCCAAAACTTTGTAATTATTCGAATCAATTTCCTGGAGAGGACAGCTAAATTAAATTCCAAGTTTTCTTTGAAGCGAAATTCTCAAAAGTATTCTACAAGCGGAGTCTTTCTACCGATCAAACTAGAAGTAACGATTTGAAGGAGACATTTTATTCTATAAAGCCCTCTGTAAAGTGAATGAAATAAAGGGAAAAAACTTCAATGAGTGCTAAATGAAAATCTTGAAAAACAGGTAGAGATCTTGAATCACAAAACAAAGAAAATATGTCTTAGGATTTTTTTGTTAATATTTACGCTTTTAAAGAGAAACAAAACGTAAAAATTTAATTTTTGTTAAAATTATTTTTAGGGTTAGTTTTATTTTTTAAAAATAAAAACACAGAAATTTGAGGAATTTTTCAGTTTGTTTCATCTGTATGATATTTGAAGAGTATATAAGAAGTATTTTCTATGAAGAAGTATTTATACTAAGTATTTAGTATGAAGAAGTATTTAGTATGAAGTATTTATACTAAGTATTTAGTATGAAGAAGTATTTTCTTTATATTAATGTATTTAATTTTATTTTAGAGTTACCCTTGGGCTCTTCTGGAACGAACTCATTTATTTTGATTCGCAATCAGATGACAAGGGCTTTTCCATTAGAAATCCGTCATTAATTTTCCAATCAAACCAACCCTGTGATATTTGAATCTGTTATATTTAAATTCGTCAGATTGGGTATCCGAATATACCCAACAATAATTATAACTGCTTTCTAATATTTCAATGTTCATGAAATAAATTACATGCTTTTATTTTTCGTTGATTATTATTTCAGGATACAATGATGATAAGAATTTCTTACTTTGAGAATGGAATCATTTCATTTAATTTTTTAAAAGTGGTGATACTTTTATAAATGGTTTGATGATGATATAATGTTTTTTATGATTTATATTTATACACTTTTAGCAGAACCTTTTATTATTTCCTGGTGGTGGGGAGATTTAAAACATACATTTTAATGCATAAACCTTTCTATAAAATGGTTGAAAAATGGCAAAATGTTTCAAAGGATTCTAGGTGAAGATTGTGAAATGTTTTTTGAGATTTTGAATTATGAAATAAAAAAAAGTATGTAATCAGTTTTTTTATTAGCATTTACACCTAAATTGTAATTGTAAAAATTTAATTTTCTTTTGTGTGATGTTCTCCCTTTTTTAAAGTATAAATATTTGATTCAAGATATATGTTAGCTATAAGGGTAAAATGAAACCTGATGAATATTTTGTGTTATTTATTTATATAGTAAGCTGATTGGACTTAAAAAATATTTTTTCTTTTTCCTAATTGATAAAGGGGGGGGGGACTGATTGATATTACTATAAACATAACATATTTACTAAAATAACTTTTCGATTTCATGTTATATTTTCCTTTGTAACATTCATTGTGACAAAATTTCCAGTACATAAGGTAAATAATTTTTCATTCACAAGTCCACAATTTTATTTATAAGGTGCCTGCAGCCATTAATAGATCATAAAAAATATTATTTAAATACTTCTTGAATCCGAGTAAAGGGCCAATGTGAAGCTAATTCATATACTATATAATTCATATAATATATCTTTTGTGGATTCGGGTCTCGGAGATGAGACTTTAATACGAGGTATCACAATTATTTGGTTATATTTAGATAATAGAAAGCCATATTACTGATTCTCTCACCCATCACAAAGGCACTCGGAAATAAATTCTAAATGATTGGACCTCCGCTACAGCAACACTGGCGGGAACTGTGGTTGAATCCTAAGGGCTATCCCTTGTCCCGATACAACCATCTCCGTAAAAAGCACGTCCCGTCATCGATGGGAGGAGCCACGATTCCTCATCTTTAGTGTTCCCACCTGGTCGGCGAGATCCAACCACCATGCCGGAAGCATTTCATCCTAAATTACGAGATACCCCAGGTGGTCTTATTAAGGGGAAGGGACGTAATTTTTTTTTCAGAATATTTAGTGTTCAATTTAAAGTTACTTAATAAATAAGAGAGAAGTTACGATACTTTTTAGTCATACTGAAATTAATAGAAAAAAATTGCATTTGCATAAACCGTGCTATTGCCTAACAATAAATTAAAAAAAAAAGATTTCCTACATTCTATGATATGCACACTTTTTTTTCTATCAGCCATCTGAATACTACAATACTAATCAATGAACCATGTATTTAATGTAGCATGTTTTTCTTTTAATGTTTAGGAAATCTGACCTAACCATATTATGTAATTAAACATTTTCTTATAAGCTATGAACTCGAATATATAATTAATATAAACTAGGCATTTAAGTCAAAAATGAGCTAGTGATAAACTACTAGGGCTGATTAAGTATAAACTACCTTAGCTATTTTTTACTGATAGATATCTAATACATTATTCCATCATTATTTATCAATACTTAATCCATCTTCATCAGACAGACGACATTTTGCCTATTAGATGGAGATAATCATGTTTCTTGCTAGCTATTTTTAGGATGGTAATATTATCTGCCTCGTGTTAGAAGAGTTTCGTGTTTTTTTTTCTTTTCTTATTTCTGTGCTTTTCCCTCGTTTTTTAACGAATCTTCGAATTTTACTTTATCAATTCTTATGTAGTTAAATCTTTGAGTCAAAGAATCTTAATGAAGAAAGATTTCGTCAAAGCAGCTTCAGAGCACTTAATGTAGAAATTTTGAATTTTTCTGCATTAAGAGAGTGAGTTAGTCTTATTGAACAAATTTTAGAGGGAATGGGCCTACATCTGTGTATTGTTAAGGATACCAAATTTTCTATTTCTTTGCCAGAATTGTTGTTGTTAACTTCAGAATAATCACTGGTAACCTCAGATTTCCCAAACACAAAAAATGCGTATCAGTCGTTGATGTGGCATTTTGTTTCGCTCGCTTAATACTTATTTTTCTAAATAATTTTGTGCTTTTGCCAGATTTTAAAGTTGCAATAAAATATCTGACATACTTCACTCATATATATATATATATGTTGTTTTATCTCTAGTTAAAAAAATAATAACATGACACACTGAATTTCTAAAAATAAATTCGTAAATGTAGTTCGACGGAAAGCTCTACCAGTGAATGAAAAAAATATTCGTATTTTCATGTTGCAAACGAAATGACGACGAAAAAAAAAACACATAAAACTTTTTTCTTTTTTACTTTAAGTTCCTATAGTTTTTGTAAACATGTCTTGAATAAATAATGTTGCTTTCGGAAGATGAAATAATACTTTTTCTTTCTTTCATTGTATCAAGGTTTATAGAGCTCTTTTTTTGAAGAACACACAAAGAAAACTCGTGTTAAAAGTTTTAGATTACAATACAAAAATTCTGTTTTATTTGAGAATAAAATAGCCATTGGTATTTAGTGCAAAGTATATTTTAAATTAGAATAGTTTCAACAACGAGAGAATTATAGGCTGACATGCTTTGTAAATAGAGAATTGATTCAAAGATTATGTTTAAAAATTTTAGTTCACCATAAGCCTGTAATATTAAGTTTATAATATATTTCAGTCGTTGATATTTATCATTTCGCTTATAGAATTTAATTTTTACATCTTGTTGTAAGAACCTGAATTCATTTAATTAAATTGCACTTTAATGTTTAATCTAATTGAAGGTTGAATTACCGTTTTTCAGATTCCTTGTTATTATTCCTTTGCGTTTTCGGGCCAATCTTGACGATACATCATTTCACATTTTTGATAACAGAAATTGAAAATATGCTTGGGAGTGAAGTTTCAGAAATACCTTGATTAATTCTTCATAAAAATTACCTTAAATAGTTGGATTCATTTTTCATGTTTCGAAGCAATAAACTGAGCCTTTATTTTCATATTAAACAATATTAAACTTTTTTTCTTTCGTCACAGATTATTACTGAACTTAGAGTCTCTAAGATTATCTGTTGGTTAAAAATATATGCGTGGAATATGTTTTAAGGAAAAAAATAGTTTGCATATACACTACGTAGAAAAAGTAGCTATATACAATATTATGGTGATGAAGGAGATGTTCGGTGAGGAGTACGAGTAGATTAAGTCTATTGAAGTTAATGTATTCTGAAGATGAGCTTGGCTGAGATACGAAATGAAAATTTAAACAAGGCTAGGAATATTACTTCCTCGTTCTCTGGTCAGAACTATATAAGAATTATTAATTTTGACATTGGACATCTTGTTCCCCATAACGTTGGGCTTTTTTTATGATGATATTTTCTAGGTCGTGGGCGGGTTTTCTGAGATGAAAAGATGTAGTGAGAGGGCAGTTCGTGGTATAGTGAAAGGGATCGCTTACTTCGCCGCAGCCACATTGATCTGAACCTTTAATATTGAATTGTTTTAAATATGAAGGGAAAAGATCATGGCCAGTCGCAAAGATGGGCTAAAAGAGATTCTGGAGATGATTTGATGGATGTTTCGGCCATTTTAGCCATTGTCCCATTTTTCTTGCCATCGCTGTAGACTTAATTTATTTAGAATACTCTTAAGCTGGCTTCTCGGAGTTAGGTACTGTACATTTAGATATGGCCTGTTTGACTAAAGAATCTTGAACTGTCGACATATGGTGGTTTGAAACCATGCTATGTAGAAATTGTGCAAAAGCGTGCGCCTTCACCTCAACAATCTCAGCAAAGATATCCAACGTTGCTGATGCCTTTGTTCAGTAAGACCAACAAGAATTGGATGCATGCCAGGTAGTCTTGTTACATCGGTTAAAGTACGTTAGAGAAATTCGAAAAAAAAAAAAATTCTATTTAATACTTGCATTCTTCTCTAACTAATGTTGTAGAGTTGGCGCACTTGTGATGATTGCTGAAAAAGTAAGTGATTTATTTGACTTTATAATATAAAAGAAAAAGGAAGATGCTAAATGTATACAGAATTGGAATTAATCTGTGTATTTATGGAGAGTTTAACAATCTAAAGTGATTGATGCCAATAAGCTGTTATCTTAGAAAATGTTTACACATGCATAATCAAGCCCGATCATTGACATCCAAATATTGCGTAACTTTAAGTTACGTTAAATGGTATATTAATTTAGATATACCGTTAAATATATTATATGATAGGTATACTTATGCAAAATATACCTTGTAATAATAATATAACGCAAGATATACCTCAAGCTATACAGGGTAACAGTATACTAATGCAAGTATGTTGGGAAATACAAGCTATATATATATATAATATACTGATCCATTTATTGCCATTCACGTAATGTATAAACTTCAGTTATATAAAATAGTATGCTAATATACGTATGCTGGTAAGTATATTATAAGCAAGGTATATAACACAAGATTAAATCGCGTGA
This sequence comes from Argiope trifasciata, assembly GCA_026543055.1. NCBI lineage: Eukaryota > Metazoa > Arthropoda > Arachnida > Araneae > Araneidae > Argiope > Argiope trifasciata. The sequence goes on from JAPMOQ010018920.1 coordinate 7,868,480, forward strand.
TAATACCTAATATAGTGTAAGATATACCACAAGGTATTCACATAATGTATAACTTCCAGCAACATTCTCTGAGTAACGTACTTGTTTGAAATGATTCTACATGATTGTGAACAATAAATCTGATAGCAGTCGTTCCAATTTTCTTTACAAAGTATGTTTTAATTCTTCTGACCAACCAAGACATCGTGTAATATATATATAT